>LSSN01001110.1:0-23887 GCA_001970855.1 Smittium culicis | reverse complement strand
CTATTTTAATGGTAGATAAGCCATTTATTTAGGGCTATAATTTTAATAATAGATTAAGCTTTTAGTATTTTTTTTTTTACTCATGCCAAAATTTAGATACACACGAGATATATGAGCTTTATTTAAGTTAATTTTTTTTTGAAATTTTACTTTACTTTACATTCTCATTTTGAATTTTAATTATTTATGTTTTAGGGATGTAAAAATATTCTTGGGTTTTAAAGGCACTTTTAGTGCTCATTTTAATAAATAACTTCAAATTTAAATTAAAAAGGATAGAACTTGAGCTTTTTTTAGTTTAATTTAGTTATGCTGTGATTCGATGGGAAAAAATTAATATGTTATAAGTTATTAATGCAATTGGCCATATATGATCATGGATATCCAATAAAATTCAGCGTATTGGTAAAACTTTTTTTGAAAAAAAATAGCCGAGGAAAAATTTAATAGAAAAAGTTCCGTTCCTCATAAGAATCTCCCATATTAGAAAATGTTTCGGTCCTCAAAAATATCTTTCTCTCTTTAAAATTTGATTTAGATTAAATTAACCAATCATAAAAATTTATAATTCTCAACTCAGTATACAAATATTACAAGTTCTAAACCCAAAACCAGAAAAACCGATACATTACTATGGTCTCCATAGTAGAAAAATTGAAATTCTAAACAAGCGCTGCAAAGTAGAAGGATATTGTAAAAATAATCTCTTCCAAACACCTACAATCTGATATTTAAAAAAAAATAACCTGCAGTGATGAAAATATTTTAGGATCGCCAGGAAGATTAGTTATAAACCTAAATAAGTTTGGCAATGAGGGTGAAAATAAGGGATATTCTTTACGAAGAGAGCACTTTTATGTGTAAAAAGTTACATAATATTAAATTTCATATTTAATTTTTAGCCAGTCAATAAAATCTAGTGTTTTTTTTAGCAAATAATACTTTCATAATTAGATGAATAATGAAAATGCCATTTCAATTCCGTCAAAAATATTTATTAAAAATTAATGCGTAAGCCTATAAAATAAATCTGCAACAAAATGCTCTCTTCTTTTAGAATCCCGCATATAGTAAATTTGATCGCAGAAAACATTGAAAAAGACTATAAATAATTCACGTATAAACAAAAAAAAGCAAAAAAATGTTCCTTGGCTTTGATACTGTTGAGGATGATAAAAAATTTCAATAACCCCCCCCCCATTTTATATAAAAAAATAAACATAGAAAATTCCAGAACCAATCGAGCTCCATGAAAACATAATTAATATAAAAAATCCTTACCTTCAAGGGAAAATTATTAAATAAAGTTCTTAAATCAATAAAATATTCAAAAATCCCAGTATGTGATATCATTGGCAAGATAGTTCTAGAAATAAAAAATCGAACAAACTAACAAAAAATCTCAAAATTGTTATAAAAACAACAAATAGGTAAACTTTCCTGAATTTTTAAGAGCAGATATTTCTTTCTTTAG
This sequence comes from Smittium culicis, assembly GCA_001970855.1. Lineage (NCBI taxonomy): Eukaryota > Fungi > Kickxellomycota > Harpellomycetes > Harpellales > Legeriomycetaceae > Smittium > Smittium culicis. Next base: position 22,413 of record LSSN01001110.1, on the reverse strand, counting down.
CTTTCCCTATAAAGGCGCCCCAAAAGTTTTAAATTACTGCAATTTATCGAACCAGACTATTTCAAATTGCAATATAAACGACAATTAACGAAGAAAACCAACAGAAAAAATAAAAAATATATATAAACAGTTACTATATTGAACGAAAGTTTCAAAAAAACAACCCAATTCCAGAAAAATGAAAATATATTTAAACCAATAATTAAAATTTAAAAAAGAAACCATAATCAAAAAATAAATTTAAGTAATTGCTTCCCACACCCAAAAGAAGCCGAAAAAAAATATTGTCAAAAAAAATTTAAATGGGGTATCCAAGACTACACAAATAGAGGAACGACAAGTTTGAGTTATATATGATTATAAATAATGTTTCATATGAAACTCTTCCTTGGATGGTAATAAAGCTCACAAATAGTCTTAATGTTTGAATTTTTGTGCGATTAACACGACAAAAATGTCGAATAAATATAATATTCTTTTCACCAGTAATAGAAATTGAACTGGCTGGCTACAATAAATTAAATTAATAAATTTAAAAAATAAAGATAAAAATTAACTTAACGAGCACAGATATACAACTTGGAATTTATAAGTTTTTAGTAATGGAAAAAAAAATTACCAATCTAGAAAATGAATAAAGGTAGCAAAGCAGACATTACATGTCTGAAAGAACTCAGCTATAATAAAAGAAAAATAAAAATTTTTGGGAAAATCGCTTCCATTTGAATCTATCTGGAGCTGTAATACTGCGATTTTTATAAACAAAAAAAACTTGTAAAATCTTAAATTACACAGAATTCAGAGTGTGGAGAATAACTCAAGCTACAATAAGAAGACTATGTATCAAATATGAAAATGAAAAAATATATATACACGCTTCTGCTGATAGAGCGACTCAAAAAATATTATACAAAAATATCAAGAAATAATTTTTCTAAAATAAGTAACTCTTTTGTTGTAGACGATTTTAATATCACCATAGGTATCTGGAAATAAATAAACGAATGAGTAATACTGGAAAAATTAATGAGTAAACCAGAATTATTAGACATATACATTGTAGTTAACAGAAAAAACGCTACTTTATCACAAATTTCAAAATAATTTTCATAATTAGTGTCAAGACTGGATTTTCAAGGGGGGTTTATTAATATATAAAAGATAAGTGTAATAGGAACTAGGGGAATGAAATATTGTTGAACAACATACCATTTCATGGAAAAGAATAATGCTGTTCTTATATATGTCTGAGAAAATGGGAAATGTAAAAATAATAAGATGAAGTTTGGCCAATAGTAATCGAACAATGGAGAAGAATGATATTGTGACATAATAATAAATAATTGCGCCATAATAAATGTTGATTGTGACAATTAAGTCATTTATTGATCTCAAGAAATCAGATTAATAAATATAATTAGTTAGGTAAATTTTTAGGAAGCATATCTAACTATATACAGCTTATATCAACTAAAGAAATTAAAAAAATGTGCCAAAAAATTTGAAAATTCAAGATGACTGGAATATGACCTTTTATGTTCTACTAAACCCTGATATCATATCTTATAGTAAAAAAAACGATTTTTGATAGTCTAGAAATTAGGGAATTATTTCTATTAAATTGCGTAAACACAAATGGTGCAATAAAGGAATCCTTAATAGACTCAGAAAATAATTGAAGTTTTATGAATAGCTGAATTATAGAATCACAACGAATATTTTATGTTTAAAATAATAATTCTAAATGTAACTAACTTAGTTACCTGTAAAAAAAAACCAAATAGAAGCAATAAAAATTATAAAAAACGAAAAATAAATAAAAACCCTATTAGCGATACTAAAATAAAAAGTAAATTGGGTAGAGGATATTGAAAAATCAAATATGTTTTCCCTTAATATTATATTATTAACACAAGAAATTATGAATATCAACAAAATCAAAAATAAAAAAGGCTAATTCACAACAGATAAAGAAAATGTTATAAAAGTAAATGAAAATTTTATATTGAATCGTATAAAAATGGAGAAACATAAAAAAAATCACCAAAACTATTTACTAGAAAATTTAGAAAAAAAATCATAATTAAGATAATTCTAAAAACTTAACAAAAGATTTAACATTTGAAGGAGTAGAGAAGACTATAAAATCTTCAATAAAATTTAGTTTACCCGTTGCAAATGGCTTCAAATACGAATAGTAAAAAAAAAGTCTTATAAAGCATTTCAAAAATAATAGTTTCAATTATAAAAAATGCTTAAGAGTTAACTACTACCTCCAAAATCTAGTTAACTAAGCATCATACTGTTATCAAATAAAGGAAATTTAGAATTGATTTCAAACTGGATATACAAGTCTCAAATTGATTGTGAACCAAAAATTTTAATCAAAATTTTAGTAAAAACTATGATACACCCCTCTCAATCCCGTCTCATTTACGACAGAAATATATTTGAAAATTAATACACATCAACTCTGTGATTGAAAAAATTAAAATAGACCCAGATAACACGAAAGGTTATTTAATGATGGGAAATCAGTTGAAAAGCTATTATGTATTATATTATTTATATCTATGAATTTTTGTAAGAAGATTAGATTTCCTAAAATTATACATCAAATGTATTAAATTCATAATTGTAAACTCAAAAAAAAAAGTTAATGAGGGTGTAATTCACCAATAAATGAATTAGGTGCATTAAACCTTAATTAGAATATCAAAAATAATAACTAATAGTAGTAATTAGTAATCGGATCTTTAAATAATAAAATGCTTCATGATCTGATTTAATAATAATTACTAATCATAAAAAAGAAATTAGAGATCCGAAGAAATATCCCGAGGCTAATATTTATTATTATTATTAGAATTATTTTTTAAGTCTTTAAAATTATTGTCTATATGAATATTTGATAATATATAATCAAATATTTTAGAACTCATAATATTAGATATGCTATGATCATGCAGAAATCATTTGTACTCCAATAATCTATTATTCAAGCAATTATTTAATTCCCATAATTATACTAATCCCATTAATTTTTTTAATCCATCAAGACATGTCGCTTCTTGAGATTTAGTTTTAGAAGATTTTGAATTTGAATAATTATTAGTATTAAATAATATTTCAATTAGTATAGCATCAGTAAAAAATAAATTAAATATTTTGTTGGGAGCTATATTTTCAATATCGCTAATAGATTGGGGAACTATTACTTATAATTAAAAGTAATAATAATTTCTTGAGAAAAATTTTTTTCTTCATTGGCTCATGTTTAAACTTTTACAATAATTATCCAATTGAGATAAAATTTTTCATTTAGCGGTAAATACAGCGAGTTATTAATTATGGAAATATCCTATTATATAGTAAAATTATCATTTGAGAAATTATCAATTATAGTTACTAATGCTGATGAAAAAAATAACATTGTCATCAGGAAATGGAAATTTTCACTATTAAATGAATAATCTTCAGAAGAATAGCCCATAACTAAAAAAATAAATATTAAATCTTAATTAACTTATAAAAAATTAGAATTAAAAACAATCAAATAAATTGTAAAATATATGTTATAGAATAAATTATTAGCGATATTTAATAATATTGATAATGTTAATATTGATAATATTAATATTAATGGAAATTAATAATAGTAACATTAGTATATAAAATACTAAAAAAAAAAAAAAACTTGAAAACATTAAAGATTGTAAATTCTAAAAATATAAAATATAAAAAAAATCGATGAAATTAAAGCAGAAAAATAAAAATAAATAAATTCATTAAAAAAAAAGCTAAATATGTTAGAAAATAAAAAGGTATAGATCAAAAATAATATCACGTAAATAATATGCGAGTCAATGGAAATGGCTAAAAAAGTCTAGATTTGCGCAGAGAAGGACCTAAATATGGTCATAGTGTAAATTGATATTGTTTTTTTTAATATAGTTAAAGGTAATTATAAGTTTATATTAATTTACATTGTTATTTATATTGTAGTTTTTGGTATATCTATCAATTTGTATAAATTTTTATTTACTTTGAATAAATTTTTTTCGCCCCAGTTTTACCCAGAACAATTTCTAGTCAGGAATATCTTTTCAACCATTTTTGGAGCTCAGAAATGCAATTCCCAAAAAATTTACTGTCTTTTTTTTTTTAGCCAAATTGTTTTAATTGAGCGGTTTAAATTGATATTTGTAACATTTTTAAGGATAAAAATAAAAATAAAAACAAAATTATCTGGCTAATAAAATTGAAGAAGCAAAAAAAAAAAAATTTTTTTTGGAATACTATTTTTAATCTTCTGAACAGAAACGCTCATTTTTAAAAAAGGTAATTTTGGATATAGCGCCCGGTAAAGAGTTAAGGTACAGTCGGATTATTGAGAGTTCATTAATTTGCTTCTCAGTTTCTGATATTGGTTTTAAATCTTTATTGGCTCGTTTGACAAGCTTAGTAGTGTTTTTAATCCCAAAATATTTAAAAATTTAGCCGCTTGGTGTCAGTTTTCGATAGCAGCTACAGGCTTTTAAGCAAAATTTACTGATGATGATATTTTCCGACCTAGTAGTGATATTCTTGATTTTTATTCCAGAATTCGTATTTTTAGGACTCAGTATTTAAGCCTTAAATACTGTTATCAGTTGTAAATTTAGATTCGATACTAATTTTTCTTGCGCTTTTCTAGTTCACAAGAGCTTCAGTGAGAATTTTATCTTGGTAATAATGAGTCTCAATACTCTATTGTTGATGGTCTTGAATTTTTTTCACAAAAATTATAACTAATTAACGTACTATCTAACATTTAAAAGTATAAATTTTTATAAAAAATAATCTTTGAGTTAAGTCTGTTTATTTTAAGCATGAAATTTATAGCGCGAAATGTGGTTTTAGAAATTGATAATCATATCGAAGGGTAATTGGGTCTGCTTTTATGTACTTATTTTATTTATCTATCTTTCAAAACTAATTTAAATTTGCAATTTGATTGATTCGTTCTATTTATAACTGCAAATAAATCGGAATGCGGCTTTGAATATCTATCAAAAATTTTATAGGGGTCTTTTATAACAAATATAAGTCTATACTTTATAATTTATATTGGAGAATAGTTTATATTCTCGGCTCCAATGGTAGTCTTTGATTTTTACTTGCTGTTTCAGTTTAAAGTAGAAATTAGGGCGATGTTAATTAATCTGTTTCGCTAAAAAACGATTAAAGATTAATCATTTAAAATTTCGAAAATTTTTGACTTGTGTTATTGGCTAAATTATCTGTTTAAGAATTTAATTAATAGCTTATTGGTACAAAAATCATTGAAATTTCCTTATCTAGTTAAATCACCCAATGAAATCTTTTTTAGTTAGAATTTACATTTTATAAAGGCAAAAATTATAAAACCGAACTGATTTTTTATTTATAAATAGTGTCAAGGTGGAGATTTTTAAAGAATAGTTATTTGTATCAAAATATTAATTTTATAAAGAACAAACGTATTAGAAGGAATTAAAATTTTTTTAACAGCATAACATTCATAGGAAGGATTATTCTGTCAATATATATAACGAACAGGTGAAGAGATCGGTAAAGTAAAGGAAAATGTGAGCCAACGGGATAGGTAAGATAAGGGGGATATTCGGTAAGTATAAATTTGATCCCCGATTGATCGATTAAAAATGCTATTATGACATATAGATTTAGAATTAGAACTATATTTTTTTCATTAATTTATTTCGTACATATATTATTCAAACCTGTAAAATAAACTTCTAAATTGTTGTTTAAATGAAATTGGTAGCTATTTAAATACTATTCTTTAATTCAAGCAATATTTTTTAATTTCAATGAATAATGAGATTTCATTTTTTTATAATATAAACATAAAATCTATTAAAAGCGATGCTAAGACAGAAATATATTAATTACATTCTAATATGATTGATACGGGAAAAAAAAATTTAATAAAGGAACTATGTTTATTTTAAATTATATATAATTATGCGAACTGAATAAATCAATTTTTTTTATTAGATAATAAATTGCATATATTTCTAATGCGCTTATAAAAACTGAGATAAAGTATTGAGTAGAAAAATTAAAATTAAAAAACTTTTTTCCTCGAAATAATCTCCCACATTGAGATTTTAGCTTTTTGATACTTCATATTTCTGCAGTTTCAATATTTTTCGTCTCACTTTTTTTTATTTCATTTCAAATTTCTCGAATAATCTTTCTTTTTTCTTAACATTCTAACTCTTTCATCTTACTTTTAAATTCATTCTATCTGTGAAACACGGTTAATATTTTATAATATTTATAGTTTATGCATTATATATTAATTTTTTTATTTATGCTAAATTCGCTATATAATCTTTTGGATTAATATACACTGAATAAATCGAATCAACCTTTTACTGAGTTTATCTAATAATATAAATCGAAGAACTAGGTTATATTATAATTAATATTTGTATAATATCCCCATATATTATCTCTCTATATATAATACTTACATATTAAATAAACTATAAGTTACTTTTAAATGCTTTTTTTGTAAGATAGATAATTTTTAAATTTACTCTTATTTAGATTGATAAAATATTAATCCTACTCAATTATATTTTAATAAACAAAACATATATATTAAACATAACAGATCGCAATATTAAATCAAAAGACTTATTTTTAAATTTTTAAATTGTATCAGTTAATTTTTTTTTATTAGATTCAATAGTAAAAAGTGTTAGAAAAAATGAGATTTTTTTATCAAACATAAGATTTGCTACAAACTAAAAAATAAAGTACATGTAACTATTAATTTTTTATGGCTGTTTTTACTATGAGAATATATCTTCGTTTAATAAGTATTATAGAGTTAATACTATGCTATTTATCGTTTTATCAGATAAACTACTTCTTAATTTCGTAATAAATAACCCTACTTTACTAAGCCGTCTTTCAGCCTCAACAGAAATCAGAGGAACAGTCAATAAAAGATTATAAAATGTATTTAGAGAATCAGGTCTGGTTCTTTTACGCTCAAATAAAGCAATTCGATTTCGGATGTCAACAAAAGTTTTTAATCTTGTAGATATTTAAGGAATGTTTACTATTTCTTTTTTAATAAGTTTTTCTAGCTCAGCCTTTTTTGAAACTTTAATTTTTTTTGTGCTGGACGCTCCTCAATTTTATTAATACAAACGCTGTCACCCAATTCGTTAATATACGATATTAATATGTTGTATAAGTCTAGCGCTGTAGTTATAGTTTTATATAAATATTCAGCAGGAAAAATATTATCTGGTTTAGAAAATGAAAAAATATAATCGCTTAAATTGGATAAATATATTAGTAAACTTTAGTGCTTAAACTAATTCTGTGTTCAATTCGTTTTATTATAGAATTATAAAATCTTATCCCAATCTCTCTTTTGAATTATAATATATTTTCAACTAAAAATTCAAATATTTTATAGGATCTGAGAATATCAGAATCTCTTCCACATAAATACTGTGAAGAAAGTTCCATTATTTCTAATACTTCACTAACTTTGATAAAATAATTTGCTCAGAATCTTCAGCGAATACTTCGCTGACGCCTAAACCAAGAAGCGTTTTTTTTACGTGGTCTTTGATCTCCATAAAAGCTTTAGAGTATAAAAGTTAGAATTCCATCTTATTTTCAGTCAATTGACAGTATTTTCTCTTTTCCAAAAAATTCCAGATTGTTTTTTTGCAGTATGTCATTTTTAAGAGGATATTTTCTAACTTTATCTATATTAAGTTTAAAATCGTTTGAAATTTGTATATTTACTAAATCATTATAACCTAATGAATCATAGTATATTTCAGATTCCGAGTTATCTTCACTAAAGTAATCGCTATCGCTATCCAAATTAAATAAATTATTTTATCTGTATATCTTTTTTGACTTTAGACTTAAAATCTTCTATATTTTTTATAGAATTTATTAAATAATCCGAATCACTTTTATCTAAATAAATTCCTAATTTTGAAAATAATACGTCAATGACAGCCAAATGAATGCCATAAGCTAAGTACAACTGGCTATGAACTCGCAAAATTTTTACCATTTTAACCATAAAAGATGCACCATATGTGACAACTGATACTATATTCTTTTTTATTTCCTATTCAAATTCAAGTAATTTATTTGTTACGATATAAGATTCTTTAGTTTCAGGAACATAATTTTCTATTTTTAGAATTCCTAGGCATATAAAATCCTTATCTTTAGTATGCAAGTTTATTCCCATATACCTTCTGTTCTTCATAGAGTTCCATTCATCCAACTATATAGAAAATCATTCATCTGAATTTATTCTATTTTTTGTAATTTTTTTAACCTTGGCATTTACTTCATCTTTATATTCCATAAATAACGTATTTAAACCAGCTTCAGTAGAAGAGATTTTATAACCTTGACCTTCCACCCTTTCTGAATTTCTTCACTCTTTGCTGAATTAAAAAATGATGCTTTTTCTACTGCAATTAGCTTGGATACAGCCTTGTGAGGATTGACTTGTGATTTATTCATAAAAAAAAAAATTAATATTATTTTGCGGTTATAATACATTTATATTGTTTTTATTATTAGTAATTTGTCGAAATCATCATGCTTTAGCAATTCATTTCTGTGTACCATATGATAATTTTATGAGGTCTTGGTATTGTGATGTTTAAATATTTGATCGAAATGTATACATTTGAGCTTTTTATAATCTATATAATAATTTTTAAATGTTTCTACACTTTAGATTTTTTTTCAAATATGGATTTCCACTCAACAGCATTAATATCTGGCATTTTTAATAACTTTAACTATAGAATTATCATATTAAATAAAATTATTATTAATGATTTTGTTTAATTTTGCTGCTAATTAAATAATGTATGTACTTTTTTAATTTATAAATTTTAAAACCGTTAAAACGAATTTTTATATTTAAAAAACAAAAATTATTGTAAAAAACCAAAGTACTTTTATTTTTTATATTTCGAGGAAAAGGTTGAAACTACGTATTTATAAAATCAGAACTTTAAAAAAATTATTTTTGTTTTATCGGTTATTTAATCAACGTTATGCGTATTTATACATATAACTAGTTTGGTATTTTTTACGATATATATATATATATATTCAGCGATTATCAAGACAGTAAAATTGCTAGTAATTTAGAAATGCAATTAAATTTGATAATCATTGTATACCACCATAAATACCAAATATATTTCTATTCTAGAAACTGCTTTAAATTGTGCCAGCGAACCATACTTTATATGAAATTATATAATTGACTAATAATAATAGTTGTAAATATTTATTTTTTTGAAACATTTTTACTGTCCAATAATTTTCATATATTTAATAATGATTAAAAGAAAAATTTTTAACAATTAATCAATTAATGAATTTTTATTCGATTAATCGAACCATACCCTAGTAGAAATTACTATTTTAATAGTATCTCTAAGCTAGAATAAGGTTTTTTTAAACCAAAAAATGAATTACTATTATTTTTTAGTGAGAGTATTTTAGTTCGTATGTTTTCCTGTTCAGGGGATGACTGGAATTGTTAAACAAAACTTAGCCAGCAAAGCTCAATAAAAATATATTAATCTCAAGATCCTAAAAATACTGATTTTTTGAATAATATATGAAGGTATTACTTTTATTTGTATTTCATAAAAATTTCAATAAATTCTTCTATTTCAAAGCCAATACATCTAAAAGGAATAATTTTAATGATAACATAAAAAATTTTATCTAGTTTTGAGCTATTTTTATATTATGTATTATAGTAATAAATTCAAATAACTTTAACATATGGGAGATTATTTATGAAGAGGCCATTTTATAGTGTAAAGAGTTACAGTGTATAAAATCGCATAAAAATTAATAACGAATGAGAAAAATCATAACTTTTTCATAGAAAATAATTATTCCAAAATGAAATGAGTAAATAGAAAAATTGAAATACCTTTTTATTCCGCCAATGATATTTACTATTAATGAATATCAAAACCAATAAAAATAAACTGCAACAAAGTGCTCTCTTCGTTCAGAATCTCCCATATGTCTCCTGGAATAGTGTAAATCAATTGGTTAATTAAAAACTGCTATTGATTATATATTGCCATCCAATTATTATTTGCGAGGTACGAAATTAATAGCTAAGCCAATAATTCTCACTCTTCTACTCATTTAGTCCTTTCACGGGCGGTAGACTGTTTTTGATCTACCAAATTAACCAACCGTTCTCGATTATTAAATTATAATTCCGAGGATATTAGAAGAATTGGCTTATTGTATTATAGCAGCAAATAATTATTATACATATAAATAATAAACGAATCAATAAATTCGCCTTTTTTAATATGTTGGACACAAAAGAGTAAATAGTCTGTAAAACAATTGTTCTTAGTAGAGATTAGAGTTTATTTGTATCGATTCTTTTCAGCGATTCATTTACAAGATTTATAGTAGCTTACAATGGTTAGAGAGAAAAATGAACCCCTATTTCTGTCAAAAGATTCGCAAATAAACAAATCTTCAACAACAATTTCTACGATATTCGATGTTGCGCCTCTAGGACCTGAAGTTACTGTATCTGTAATATCTCTTTTAGATTTCCTCTTTAATTGTACACATTTGCAAAATTACATATTATAAATTTAAATTAAAAAATTTTTTTTCGTAGAAATTCAATGATGTATTACTAAACGATAAGAATCTTTTAAAACTCAAAAATAAAAATCCTACCTCAGAATTATACAGCGATTTAAACTACCGCCAATTTGTTAATGTAACTCATGGGCTATTCAAGAGTTTCTATAGTATATCATGCGAGGCAAAAAATTATGAATCTAAAATGGATTGCTATGGCTTCTATGAGGCAGCTTCAAAACTGGTCAACTTATTTAGAATTTCTATTCTTGATCAGCACAATTATTTACTCGATCTCAATGATGTTTCCCAATCTGAACTTGAACGCTTACAAGCTATTCATATGATTTGGAGTCTCATGGAAATTCTTTTCAATTCTCAATATTATATTGAGGATGATGTTGAAGCATCTTTTAAATTCAATTCTCTATTCTCAAATTGGTATATATATAACTTTCCTTTAGATAATTCATTGCCAATAGAATCTATTATTTTTCGCTGTATCCTCCAAGGAAATCTGCCTGTAGCTTTACAGCTACTAGAAGAACATCATTTGTCCATCCTAAGCAAATCTTCTTCATCTTTTGGGTTTGACCAAACTACATTTCAGCTTTATTCAAGCTTTATAGAGTTCATCAAACTACATCCCTTAATTTGCAAATCAAACGGATCAAATTTAAATCAGTTTCAGTTCACCCAAAAGCGTTCTATTCTAAAAATGAAAGCCCTTAGTTTCAATAATAAAGATCATTTTTTATACAAAGCTTGTTTGATTGTTGTCGGTAATGACCAGTTTCTTCTCGAGTACTCCGAGAATTGGCTAGAGTATCTTCTTGCATCCCACTTATATATCCCTGAACATGACATATCTTACGATTCAAGATTCGAATTGGCAAAAAAATGCTATTTGGACCTTGGTGATTGTGATAATGAGACTAGCAGCCTTGTGGAGTCTTGTTTATACTCTATGCTAGCAGCTAATTTTGGAGAGCTTTTTGTTCACGTATCAAATTTTGATTTATGGCTATCAGCTCATTTGATATTTTTTTATTGCGGATCTGGTATGTGCTCGGAAAAAAGCTTAAAAATGTAATTCCTCATTGTAATATTTGTTAAATGATAATTTCAATTTTTATATTTTATTTTAACAATCTCAATACCTTTTTTCACCCTTTATTAGATTCCAAAGCGAGCCTCAATATCACTCTATTTTTAATTATGTTGAGACCTTAAGCTGCGTTCCTGACTATTGGCAGTTATGTATAGACTACTTCACCTCATGTGGAAAAGAAGGCTATAATATGGCAAACCAAGTATGAAATTTAGATTTAAATATATAATAAAGATAATTACTAAATTTAAAATGACTCTCTTTTAGGTGTTACAAAGACAAGAAATTGACAGTTTCAAAAAATTTTGTAAGCTTAAAAGTATTTGCAAAATGCATGGATTCGATACAAATAAAATTTTCTACACAATGGCAACTAAACAACTCAACACTAAACAGTATGTGAGTGCTATAAACCTTTTTGGAGCTATTAATGAGTTAAAGCGAATCGAAGAAATATCATGCTTAATATTAGTTGATTACCTGAATAGCGGCGAGCCCAAGAATTTACTTTGTTTAAATAGCTTAAATAGCTCTATTGTTTGTAAGATTGAGATTTTACAGTCTTTAATATGCTATTTAAATATTGTCCAGCTTTTGATCAAGGATTCAACTGCCGAATTGAGAAACTCTATTACTGAATTTTTCAGCATATCAAAATCAGGACCAAATCCAGTTTGGCCAGTTCTCATTGTGGATCTTGTTGGCCTAGTAAATAATGGCAGTTTTGTTAACTCATGCTCCAAAGAATATCTGTATAACCTGTTGTCCGCCAGTGAGCTTGTAATAAATTCGCCAATAAAGTCTAAATTATACTTACCAATGATTGTTAGCCATGGTAAAAGTATAGTTTCCAAATTTAACTCTGAAAAAGATATTGACGAAGCTCTTCAGCTGTTCATTTATTCTTGCTTAAAGTCTGTGTCAGTTATTTAGAAAGCTGAAAACTTTAAAAAAAACTTCTATTCTGTGGGAGACTTTATAGCTAAAATTTAGCATTTACGTTTCCATTTAACTCGAGGTTAATTTAACTTATTTTTACAACTTTGAATAAATATTAAATCTGTATAAACCAATAAAAAAACAATAATTATAAAACATTCAAGAAAATTTTTACCACTTTGATTATTAAACATATCTTTTAGTTACGTGGGTATCGAAGTTTACGTTAATGTACTTGGTGGTTATATAATTTTTAAGCAAATATTTCGTATTCAAAATTATTTCAATCCAAATATTTATACATTTAAAAAAATTAGCTATTATAGATCATTGTGATTTTGTTGAATTAATCTACCATTACTTTTATAAGTTTTATTCTGATCAGACGATCTCATCTGACCTACAATAAGATTAAAAAATATTTTGCCTTATAGATTCTATTTTGTTATTTATTTTTTGTTTAAGTAAATTAAAATTAAAGTAAATAAAATCAAATTCTATAAAAACTGTTTAATACCCAAGTTGAATAAAAATTTTGGAAAAGTATTTTACCCAACCCACCACCTTACCTTTATGGCATTGGGGCAAGATTTAAATCATAAGAAAAATTGAAATAATCAAATTCTAATCGAATTATAAAAGTTCTATTATCATAAAAGAATAAAAGCTGTGTTAGCCATTAAAATAGACAAGCTCGTTAAAATCTTAACTAGAGAAATTCGAATATTTTAGTTAGAATAGGTGTTTTGAGATAATAAGAAAATCAATTATAGTAAAATAGATAGTAAGTTTCTACAGTTCAACATTTTGTTAAAATATTAAAGGTTTAATTTAATTTTTATTAGCAAGAAAAATCTACAAAAAATTGAAGTATATCTAAATTTTAATCTTTACTGATTTCAGAAGAAGTAAATTATATCTGTTTTTAATATTTAGTTAATTTTTATGTATTCTCTTTATTTTGACCCTTTTTTTTTGTATCAGAGAGTTTATTTTTCATAATTAAACTTTATTTCAACCCTTTCCCATCCAACACTATACAAAAAACGAATTCATTAATTCGTATATTATTTATAAGCTCATTTATAGTTTGCAGCTATTATACTTTTAATCATTATTTATAAAGTAACCACAATTATAATATTTTAATTGAACTCAGTTGCCTATATTTGGCAGATCAAAAATAGTCTAACGCCTGTTGGAATAGTTAAAAAGTTATATTCATATTTAGATAAAATCGTAAATTATTTATCATTATGAAAAATGGATAATATATCAGCTAGTGAAAAAATGATTAACAAAATAAAACTTTGAATATATTTGCTAATTTGGATAAATGATTAATGCTGGTAAACTGTAAACTGGTTTAAATAAAGTAGGATAGCAATATGAGTTTAATCTCTTATTGGCTAGCAGGGCAGCCTGCGTCGTAGTTACAAGTGATTTGAGCGTTACTAATAACAGCATTTCCTGAAAATGTTGCAAAGTTGATGTATTTGTAGAAAGTAGATGATTCATCTTTATAGTTAATTGGGTTGGAATTGTTGACGAAGAGACTATAAACATTCTTAGCAAATCTAACAACAATATGAGAAGAACCGCTTCCGCTAGAAACAACTTGACGCTTATCATTAAATGAAACACCAGCAGTAAGTGAGCTTCTTCCGCTCTTGAGACCTACGGTAGCAGTTATGGTCTTATTTGTGGATACTAGATTGGGGAATGTTGACAATTGAATGTAGAAATCATTGTCGGAAACTATGTCAAATGATAAGTTAAATTCGTTATTGGTACATGGAAGAGATAGTCTGTTGTTTAGGTCAAAGTATTTCGGACCCTTGTTTGAATTCAAGCTAATTGTATTCAAAAGATCAACTTCACATGGTGTGGAGTTTCCTTTGACTGCTGCAGTTATTCCTGAGCAGCTTGGGTCAGGTGCGTAGTACATGTTCAAGGAATTGGAAATAGTCGACACTGTTGTGGAGTAGTTATCAAAGTAACCAAAAAGATCTTTATTAGCCATGAAACCAGTCATATCGAATTTGCTTGCTGGTAAGAATAGGAATTGGGTGTAATCAGCACCAAGATAAATACCACATGAGCTGAACTTTATGTAATATCTATAATTTGTCATTGGAGTTACAAGTGCCTTGGTGCTTATAGAGATAGTTTCAATGTTTTTAACGAAATCAACATAGGTCAATGCGAATGATTGACTTGCGAGACCAAATCTAGCTAAAATAGTAGCAGTTCTGTTTTTGGGGTCACCATTAGAGATTTCAAATTGCAAATCACGGTTCTGTCTAGCGTTAAAGTATAGCTCAAATCCTGAATCTGTATATATCATTTTGTGTGTGATATTATAATTAAATGATACAACACTGTAATCACCTACTAATGTTCTATTGGTAATTTCATTGTTAAACGAAGGAACTATCTCGATTTTAGGGAGATCAATCACACTGGGACTAGAGCTAGGACTAGAGGTTTGGGTTGTTGTGGGTGTAGAGCTTATATTTAAAGAGGAAAATGAACTTGTAGAAGATGCGCTTATATATATTGATGTAGATGATACGCTTGTACTTTCACTAACTACAAAAGTATTGGACGATTCAGCTTTAGAGTATTCTGAGGTAGTAGTTACAGCAACAGCTTTAGAGATATTAGAATCATTTGAAGCTTTAAATGGCTTTTTGTTGCACGATTCAGGAAAAGTGCAGCCAGAGTCTGAACATGTCGCTCCTTCACTTTCAAAGAATTTTCTAAAGTTAGATAGGTGAGCAACAATGCCTACAGATGAAGAAGCGCTACATTCTAGAGTGTTTGAAAGGATATGTGAAGATAGTCCGATAACTTTATTATCACCTTCGTTTACAAGAGCGCCACCGCTGTCGCCAAAGCAGTATTTGGACCTTTGACTGAGCTTTGTGCAGTATACATCTCCATTAACTGCTGAATCTGGATGATATTTGACGCATGTTGTATATCCTCCAAATTTAGTTTGGATTTTAACGGGTCCTGTTTCAATGTACCCAGTGTTATTGTATAAACCGTGTGAGTAAATACTCATGCTTGATATGCTTTCAGCTTTACCCATGAACATTTGACCAGGAGTAGCGATATCATCACTTACACAGCTATCTAATTTTAGTATGACCAAGTCATTTTCATAAGGAACAGCATTTACCCAATCTGGGTGGACGGTAAATTCATCGACGTTGAATGTTTGTAAACCAGCAGAAGAATTCTTTGAGCTTCCAAAAGTGATACTCAAATGTGTTAAAGAATCGCTGTCCACAATATTGTTAAAGCAATGAGCGACTGAAATAACTGTATCTTTTGACACTAACACGCCGGAACATGGAGTATTCCTCCCCGCATTTCTGATGAGCGCCAAAGACTTTACCTCTGAGAAGTCGACTTGGTCAACTCCGATGCCATATTCAGCAGAATCCCTCAAATTGAGTCCTCTTGATGCAACTAGTTGTGCTAGGCATAGAGTGTAAATGGACTTTACTCCAAATAATTTATAAGCTTTTTTTTCGTTAAGCATACCTAAAAATAAGTAAATGATTTAGATTTATTCTCTAACAAAGGAAATTATAAATGAATGAATATTCTTGATTTCAGATAATAGGAATAAAATAGTTACTCCAAAAAATGCCTATTTATGTCGTAAATTTGGTATGTTGATGTATAAATTAGGTAGTATAAGATGTATAGGGTTAAAGTATAGCTTGAAAAAAGATTCTTTGAAACAAAAAAATTTAAAGGTTATTTTAGTATGATATCTTTATAAGAGAATTAATTACTGAATTGATTCAATTTTAATTCAAAGATAATATGATGCTATATGAATGTATAATAAAAGAATCGCAATGTTAATGTATATGGGTAAAACCCTTATTTATAATAAAAGTTGAAAGAATAATTTCTTTTATTTACTAAATATCTTTTTCACAAGGAAAAAGGACAGCTAGTAACCAGTATCCTTTCAATTTAAAATTTTCTAGATGGTATATATATCACCTTTATTTCCTGTGATTAACTATATTTAAGAATTACGAAGATAAATACATAAAAAATTACAAATAATTCACCATGATAGATAAAAGAAGTAATTGAATTGGTTAAACGCTGAAATACTAAACTATTGATGCCTACGAGTATTAAATTTACTGATAATGAGCTAATGATTAAGTATATCGACATAGAAATTACTTATCTGCTACTAGCAATGCTAAATATTACAAAACTATTTTTAACAATATAGTTATAAGTAGAATCTAATGGTAGAGTTATTATATAAGTGATATTCTCATACTGCACTATTGACGTACTGTTATTAATAAATTAGATAACTAAAATCATTAGCCAATAATTTCCTCGAATGATTTGCTAAAATTATTATTTATACATATGAAACGTATGGAGAAAATCCAATTACAACCTATTTATATTAGGGTAGTATACAAATATGTTTTCGCTAAAATAATCTGAAATTTCAAGCTGGCTGTCCTATTATAATAATTTGCACTCTTCGATATAAATTCTATTTATAGAAATGGGTATATTGGTTATAATAAAAACTCAATGACAAAGAGCTTCTACATGAATGCAGTAGAGAATTATTAAAAGGTGTTGATAATTGGATTAAATGTTGCACTTCATCCGAAAATTTATGGCAATACTTTATTACCACTAATTTGAATATACTACAATTAGCCAATTTAAACTATAAAAATGTGAGGAGTCTTGAAAAAAAAACCCCGCGATTGTAATATCCAATTCGCGGGAAATACTATTAAATAAAATCGGCACTATTAGCATGAGGGACTCTGAACAAAAATAGCTTGTACATCTAAAAGCTATTGTGCCGAATATTTAAAAGTTAATACTGCTATTTACAGAATTGGGAACATTGAACCTACTCTAGTGGGTATGGAGCTGTTAGAACCGCGGAGGGGGGTCGGTTAAAAAATATTTTTTTATTATTTTAACTAATTATAGGTTTAATATAAGTTTTTTTTTGCTATTAACCCTTTCCCGTCCAACACTCTTTAAATAAATCAATTTAACCCTTTCCCGGGCGGTAGACTATTTTTGACCCACAAGATAAAGCCAACAGCGTTCAATAAAAAAACCTTTAATTCCGAGGCTTTAAGAGGTATTGGTATATTTTAAATATATATCAAATAATAAAATTGCTTATAAATCATTAACGAATCATAAATATATTACTTTTAAAGAGTGTTGAACGGGAAAGGGTTGATGATTCTTTTGTGATTTATAAGCAAGTTTTTTATTTGTTAATAAAATACAATATACCAATATTCTTAAGGCCTCGGAAATAAAGTATAATAATTGAACACTTTTGGCTATATTTGGTGGATCAAAAATAGTCTACAGCCAATGAGAGGGCTAAGCTATATTTAACCCTTTCCAGTCCAACATTCTTTAACCCTTTCTCAGGCGGTAGACTATTTTTTATCTACCAAATATAGCCAACTATATTCAATTATTATACTTTATTTCCGAGGCCTTAAGAAATATTGGTATATAGTATAATGTCACAAAATAATAAATGGGAGATTCTGAACGAAGATAGCCCTTTGCTGGAGTGTAATATTATTGGCTCGGAAAATAAGGAATTGCAAATATTATTGGCGGAAATAAAAAGGCATTTCGTTTTCCCATTTATTCATTTCAGTTTAGAATTTTTATTTGCTAGAAAAAAGTGCCGATTTTTTTATTGAATAATAATTAAATTTGCGTTATACACAAGCAATACTTCACAGTATAAAATATCCTCTTCATAAAGAATCATCCAAATAACAAATGGGAGATTCTGAACGAAGATAGCATTTTGTTGCAGCTTAATGATATTGGCTTGATTAATCTAAAATTGTAAACATTATTGGCGGAGTAAAAATGCATTTCAGTTTTCCTATTTATACATTAAATTTTGAAATTTTTATTTGCTAAATAAAGTACCGATTTTACTTGTAGCACTCCACGCTAAAAAATTATTCCTTCATTAATCCTTTCACGGGTGGTAGACTATTTTTGACCTACAAAATATAGTCAACTGAATTAACCAAAAACAGTTTAATTCCGATTCCTTAAAAAATATTGGCTAGTTAGAGATTAGTAGCAAATAACAAATTTACTTATAAACCATAAACGAATCAATAAATTCGGATTATTTAAGAGTGTTGGGCGGAAAGTGTTATAGAAACAATTTTCTGTGTCTACCCAAGAGTAGAATCTTTGTATTAATGGTTTGTGAGTATGGAGCATCTAAAGCGGCTGAGAAAAGTGGTTTTAGATATTTTTTTACTCTTGATTCTTTTTAAACGATTTTATGATTTTATCATAATTTTTAATTTTTTTTTATATATTTCGGAAATAATTGCGCCCTCCCCCCACACCTCATTTTTAAACATGGGATTTTTTTGATACGATAAAAAAATAAAACCATCAGTCAATTAAGTTAAAAAATTGTAAAGTTGGTGCATGGATTAAAAAAAATAAAAGCATAATGGCAAATTACTCTGATGCTGTATTGACTGAGTATATAAAGATATTAGCCCTTCCATGCGCGGTAGATTGCTTATGATCTACAAAATATAGCCAACAGCGTTCGATTAAACGCTTTAACTTGTAGGCTATAAGAAATATTGGTATAATGTAAAATAAAAACAAATAATAAACTTGCGTAAAGACCATAAACGAATCAATAAATTCATTTTTCCAAAGATTGTTGGACAGGAAAGGAATAAAATTATTCTATCAACCGAAAGGGATAGTACCAATAAAATTCCATGATTAATAATAATAATGATAATAATATCAACCGAAAGGCGATACTATATTTGCTTCAAGTGATCTGAATGCCTGAAGCTACAAGCATACGTAAAATTAAGCTTGTTTCAAAAATAAAAATTAATAAAAGAATATAATGAAATAATTTCGCTACTAGTCAAATTACATCTAATCTATTAATAAAAACATATAATCCTATCATAACATTGGTTCTATCAACTTCAATATCTTACAACAAGCTGTTAACCCTTTCATAGGCGGTAGACTATTTTTGACCCACCAGATATAGCCAACAACATTCAAATAAAATACTTTAATTCTAAGGCCTTAAGAAATACTGGTTTATTTTTGAATAGCTGCAAATAATAAATTTACTTTTAAACCATAAACGAATCATAAATTTGATTCTTTCAAAGAGTGTTGGATGGAAAAGGATTAAACGGCTGTGACCCGTATTTCTAGCCTAACCTTTTACTTGCGCATATAAATAGTCCCATAATGTATTGAGTGAATCGGCGCCCTTATACGTATAAATGAAGCTCCTCATGTCTTATATAAAAAAGCCATTGATTAACCCTTTCCCGCGCGGTAGATCGTTTTTGATCCACAAATTATAGCCAACAGCGCTCAATTAAAATAATTTAATTCGGAGAATATAAGTACTATCGGCTTTTTGTTGAATAATGGCAAATAATAAAATTCATTATTAATCATAAACGAATCAATAAATTAAACTTTTTAAAGAGTGTTGGACGGGAAAGGGCTAAAGCTCCTAAAATAAACAGAGATCGAATATTAAGAGTTTTCTTTTAACCTTTGATACATATATATATTTAGTGTGTGATCTTTGAACGCTAACTACGATCTCTGAAAAGCGAGATATCTTTCTGTAACTTGAATGTTGAGCTATACTTTAAATAGTGCAATAATAAAATCCCATGAATCATTAGCCTATATTTGGAAAATTTTATTGAATTTTAACCTGGATCCAAAGCCGCAATGGTATGGAGACCCTAGTGTGTCGGGATGGAATTGGTTGAGAATAACTTTTAATAATTTTATTAAATGTATTTATTTATCTAATAATTATTTTCAATAAATTTCTTATAAAAAAAAAATTCAATTTTTTCTAAAATATCTCGAAGTATTTATTACATGAATCAGCTGAAAAGAAAAAATAGGATAGTGGTTTTATAATAATATATAATAGTTATATTACATAAGCCCCACTTAGCAGCAAGGCTTACCTCAACTTCTAGTGCTTTATTTCATAAATATAGCCCATAAAAATGCAATTTTTATAAAATGATCGACTTATTGTATATACTTCAGTCATCCAGCCTACTTGAAGCAATGCCTGGGTGGATCTTTCGGTTGGTAGATTGATCCCATTTCTCTTTAGGTACGCAGCCGGTAGACCGGCAAAGGGATTTATTAGTATTAGAATATTAGTTTTTTTATGCCCTGCACCAAATTTTTACTTTTTTAGTTTATTTACCGCGTAATTTCTATTATTGTTATCGTACCAATAAAATTCCGTGATTAAAAAAAAAGACTTATTGTATATCTTCTAAAAGTGGGATTTGTTTTGGGTCTCTTAGTAAAAATAAATATGTTTTTAATCGAGTTGTTACAGCTCTTGGTTGAATGTAACCTAGATTATATAAACTTAGATATGAAATATCATAGACTGATGTATTTAGCTGGAAAATTTAATTTTATCACAATTATTATGAAAATTGAAATTACCGATTAAGCTTATCGCGACAAGTAATTTCTTTTCTATACTTTTTTTTTTTTTTAAATTTTTTAAGTCATCTTATTTTAGCTAAAATTTTAGAGGAGCTTACTCGAGTATGAGATGACTTTGCCAATTTTTCGTCGATAATGAATTTTGAGAAAAATTTTTAATTTATTACGACATAAAGATTACAATAGAAAAAAGGGGTTTTAAAACTACTATGAACCAGGAATAAAAAAAACAGATAATAATATATTAATTTTCATAAGAGTATTTAATACTTCAAATAACTAACTACATTTTAAATTGAGGTGATTTCCTTTTAAAACTAGCTGATACAGCCTGTTGACGTGAAAGAAATAATGAAAAAAAAATATAATATATAAATTTAAATATTATTAATCTTATTTTTTTATTGTATAACTAATTAATTTTATATTTTGGATCTAAATTTGATAATTTAAATGTTTTCATGTTTATATTTATTTTTGGCTATAATTTAGAATATCTTTTTATAACTTTTTTTTTACTTTCAAAAATAGCTTGAAGAGTTTGAAATAAAACAAATATAGCTTAATTAAAATTCTCTTATTGCAGTTTTAGTTTATTAAAATTTTCTTTTTTTTCATTTTCGATAAAATATGTTGCAAAATGAAAATTATTGGATAAACTATATGGATTAAATCGACATTGTTCCTACTATAATCAACTCATTTAAAATATTGCATTTTTTATACTTGAAAAACTAAATTAGTTAGAAATAGCTATTCATACTACTGATCTTATAAGCAAGCTTGATCAAAGAGAAATATAAGAATGGAAAAGCCTATAATTGGATATAATTATCCATACACAATTTTTTTTAAAGTGAAATCTTATTATACGTGAATAATATACAATTAAGACTAATTAAAAAAAGTAAATTTACTTTTTTTCAAGAAAAAACGATTTATTATTATTATTATTATTATTATTATTATTATTATTATTATTATTATTATTATTATTATTATTATTATTATTATTATTATTATTATTATTATTATTATTATTATTATTATTATTATTATTATTATTATTATTATTATTATTATTATTATTA
>LSSN01001109.1:0-30641 GCA_001970855.1 Smittium culicis | reverse complement strand
TTTTTTTTTTTTTGTGCCTCAATTAAAAAAGAAATTCGTCTCTGATACTATATTGTCTAAATCATTCGAATTATTTGAAGTGGCAAAATTTGGTGCGATTTGAAAAAATGAAAATACATATTATGTAAGAGCGATTTTCCCCAATATTATATTTTAAAATATCCTATCATTATTTTAGGATTTCGAGTAATATCTTTAAAAAGTGAATAACTATTATATTAATCATTTTTTTACTCGCTATTACAATCTGATAAAAAAAGTCATTTTTCACACACTTCAGTCACTCTTTAAATTTGTATGAAAATCTAAAGATATAAATTTATTATGACTTCTGTTCAAAAAAAACCGCCCTTTATAAGATGCATTTTTTATTTCTACAAAGCCTCATCTCATAAAACATTCAAAAAAAAAAAAACTATATACTAAAATCATAATCAAAGGTATTTAAATCCATCCAATATAATTATATTTGATGTTCTAGGCCATTATTTGGCCAATTTTTTCACTTAAGGCGTTATTAAACGTAGAAAATTTGATTTTCAAAAATTAAAAAATATATTTATTTTACGCGGTTACATTAATGTCCCTTTAACTATACGTTAACATAAAAGTTATTTAATATATATATGTGTGTGTGAGTGTGTGATTATTTGGAGGAGCAGAACTTCTCTTATTAAGTTTTTCCTTATTAATAACATTGCATTTATTTTTAAATCATAACAGTAAAAATAATCATATTGTTCATCTGATACAACCAATTTCTTTACCTTATTAAATAAGCACATAGAATTTTGAAGAAAAAGAGTTCTGCTTCCCCCGAAGAAAATACCATATATATCGATTAGAATTTTCTTAATCTTAATAAAGTCAACACTTTAAAGTCACATTTTTTTTATAACAAATAACATATATATAATTTAAATTATAATAATAAAATAGATTAAAATATTAAAAAATTAAAATTTACTAAAAAAACGATCAAAAAAATAATCACGAGCTTATAGTATTCTGAATTAAATATAAAAAAATATTGAATTTATTAATGCTTTACAGTATACAATATGTAAATTATAATTAGTATAATAGTATACTTATGTTTCTTATTTGATTATTATACTAAATTTAATTAAATAGAGCTCAGTATCATTGTAAAATAATTCAATATTTTTAAATATTATTGTACTTACTGTTAAAAAAATAGAATTGAGGTCTATTCTTATTGGTATACGAATGATAGTTATTTATCAATTTTTACATAATAAACATCTTCTCTTAATAAATAAATAAACTGATGATAACTTATGAACGTGACTAATCTGAGATAGATTGTTGTATATTTTTTTAAAATAAAAAACAGAATAATTTGTTATACGTAATTAATGAATTGGAGTATTTAGCTTATTAATAATTCTGCTTTAATTGATAGATTATATAAAGTTGATATTTATGAACCAAAAATTATCTAATTTATTAATATAACTTTTAACACTGTCCTATAATTTGAAAAAATAAGATAAAATAACTAATTATCTTAAATCTACAAAATATGAATTTCATGCTTTAAATTAAAAACCTTATATTAAGTAAAAATATGATTTTTATAATATTATTTATTGAATTATTTAAAATAAAATTATTTGGAAGTCTACAAAATTATTTAATACATGTAAAAAATGTGCTGAAATTTACTTTTTTGGTTAAATTTCTATATTAATAACACATCTTTTAGCATAGGAGTTTAAAACTTCATTTTTATGAATATTTAGTATATTTTGTTGAAAAATTCTTCATTATTTTTAGATTATTCACAAAAAAATTTCTATTGAATTAAAATAATTACAATATACACAGGGAAAATTAAATAATAACAAAAACTAGATTATTTGAGGATATTTAATCTATTTATAATAAAATAATTTGTATTTTCCTTTTTTTCGCCTATTTTATTATAAGAATATCCGAAATAGAATTTATAAACCATCAAATAATTAATTTAAATAATAAATATCATCAGTATGTACTCTTAATATTCGCTGTAATTTTTAATTTTAGATTGGCCTAGAGTCTGAAATTAATAGCTATTATTTTAAGATACTATGTAAAAATACTTAAAAAATATTTTTTGTTTATAATAAATGAAAATCAGTAAAATGGATAATGTCTAAAAAAAATTAATTATTACAGTATAATTATAGAAAAATAAAAATATTTGCATAATTTTGAGGTGAAAAAATAAAAAATTATATTCCAAAAATACATATATTTCATTTTTCATCATGATTTTTTTACAAAGAAAAAATGTCGAATTATTTATAAAATATAATCGCTAAAATATAAAAACAAAATATTTTTTCCTATCTAAAAAAACCTTTCATTATTCACAGATATCACTAATGTCAAAAAAATTATAATGTATTTAAAAATAAAGTTAATTTTTAAGTTTTATACACAAAATACTATAATAATATAAATTAACTCTACTATTTCACAGTAATTCAACTTTAAAGTAGTCGCTAAGGTTAAAATAAAATGTGATTATCGTTTCTTTATTATTTTTTTGCGTCATTTACAATATATCTAGGATTTTTTGCATGGGTATTTTAATTTATTTTCAATAATTTTGCGTTTTTATTTACCACAATTTTATTACGTTATTGTTTATATAATGTTTGATTTCAAGATCATTAAAACAGATTGATAATTTAATTTTATTAAAATATATACTTTTATAAAAAATTTGATCTTTTCTAAAGATACTCTATTATTATTTAAATAAATCAGTCGATATTTTATCAATCAAAGAAAAAGATTTTTCTTTGTGTTTTAATCATGCTGGAGAATGGCTATAAATATTTCATCTTTAATTTATTTTGCCTAAATAATTTTTTAATTTCCTCTCTGTGGTATTTCGTAACAGATTATATGTTATTAGCTAAAAATAATTTCATAATTTACTTATTATAAAAATATTAATGCTTTATAATAATGATTTTAAGGAATATTTAAAAATTAGTCTCAGCTCTATATTAATAGGAACAAGTTTTAATTTCCAGGATCATATTGCGGAGATTATTTTATAAAGCTTCATTAATAGACGCTTATGACACTTTAAACTATAATAATTTTTATAAAGATGCATATAGGCGATTTAGTGTCATAAAAATTTAGCATTCGATAATTATTTTATCTAAAAGAAAATACTTAATATCAGGTACTGGGCTGAATTATAGACCTCATGAGCTAAATAATTGAATTTCGGCAATTTTTAACAGTAAATTTCATAAAAATATTGAATCATTTTAACGAATGATAGAAAAAGCAAAGTTGAACGCAGTTTTGGAAATTTATAAACTATTTTAATTTTTTATTTGAATAATTCTCTAAAAATATGGACAATATAATGAAATAAGCTCTGAAATTCAATTTTTAGTTTGAAAAAATTCTTTATCTATATTATTTATTATGTAAAAAATGAATATAACATTTATTTATTCTAGAAATACTTTTAATTTAATTAATTACTATTTCTAGTTTTATTATGAAATAAATATAAATACTAAATTTAAATTTCCTATTAAACCTTAACCAAGATGTTTATTTTATTATAAATCTGTGACTGTTTTTTTGATATTTAAATATTTTTATAGCTTTTACTATCCTCAATTTTATTGAAATCATAAAAACCGCTATTAAAAAATCGATAAAATTCCACTGATTATTACCAATTTTTTGCTTTTATTTAATCCTAAGCTTATTGATAATGATTAATTTTCAATATTTGCTACTCTTGGATTAAATTATATTTATAAATTCTTGGTTTTAAATGTTCAAATAACTATTTTTTTATTAATGAATGTTTGCTAGCTTCGAAAAATAATAAAAAAATGAAATAAAATCTAAAACTGGTCCTTAAATTTTGATAGAATATATAAATAAGATAGTTGATAGTATATTATTACTAAGAATTGGATATTAAATTTAAATGTATAGCCTTTTTATTGAGTATTATCCCATAATAAATAAATAAAAATTATAATTTATTCAATTTTTGATTTTAATTTTAAAATAGCAACAATAAATTAAAGCCAAATTGAAGATAAAATTGCAACCCCTAGAATTCGGGTTTAATTTTCAATTTAAATAGAAAAAAATTATATAGAAAAATTAATAAAATAGTTTCTCTAAGCCTATTTATTGAACTCATTTTAAAGAATTTATTTTTAAATAAATATTACTCGAAACATCTATAGTTTATTACAACTTTCTAGTAAAAATAGAAAATATATACTTATCTTCAGATTCTAACCTGTATTATTATGCAAAAAAAAAAAACCTTTTAAAAATATATGAGATTTTAATTTTCTATTTAATTTTTGTAAATTAGTCATTAAAATTTTATAAATAATCGTATTAATATCCAGTTTCGCCTTGTTAATTAGATTCGATTAACCCATAAGTATATTAAAAATAAATCAATAGTTTAATATTTGATTTATATATCAAAATAAGCAATCAATCTTTTTTTATAGCATTTTATATTCTAAATATTGTTTAGAAGGTGTTTTGAATCGGTAATTTTTTTTTTTTTGTTACAGAGAATTTTTTTTATACAAAGCTCAGATTTTTTATTGTATATTTAAAGTTGGCATGAATTTTGCGCTTAATAGAATTATTTATCTAATTAAGATGGTTTCAGCTTTATAATTTCAATAAATTCCCTTGCAAGATAATTGTAATTTTTTTTAACTTTTCAGAGTATTCTTGTAAATGAATTTTTAGAGCTTTGAAATTTGGAAATTTCAA
The DNA here is from genome assembly GCA_001970855.1 of Smittium culicis. Taxonomy (NCBI): domain Eukaryota; kingdom Fungi; phylum Kickxellomycota; class Harpellomycetes; order Harpellales; family Legeriomycetaceae; genus Smittium; species Smittium culicis. Next base: position 25,838 of record LSSN01001109.1, on the reverse strand, counting down.
TATTTGCACAGAGCATCTTGAGTAAAATATTTTGATTTTAGTAAAAAAAAAAATTATATTAAAACAATCATTTTTTCATGCTTTTATTTATCATTTATGATGTAGAGCATTAAAATCTATTATATTTTAATTTCAAAAAAAAAATAAATAAAATAATCCAGTTTATTATAGGTTACGAAAAAAAAAATTTAATCATTAATTAAAAATAATAGGAAATAATCAAGTATTTATAATATTTAATCTGAATATCTTTCAAATTCTGGTACTCCTCCAACAAATTGCATTCAAGCCCTAAACTACGTATTAACATATTTTATTATCATTATTTAAATACGATACTTTAAATTTAACAAATAAAAATTTTTTATCTGAATATTTGCAAATGCTTTAGAATTAAATATATCGATTAAAAATTTAACTATTATAACGATATAATATACCCAATGAATATTCAGCTCTTTTTTATTCGTACTTTCTAGATGTGAAAATAAAAAAATACTACGGAAATAGTTGAAATTTAGAAAATTATAATTATTATCAACTTGAAATAATTTAATTTTAGAAAATGCGGTGTTTTAAAACAAATAAAAATACTCTTTTCTTAAAAATTTTGGCTTATATTTTAAAGCAAGATCTTTTGTGAAATTTATTTACCAAGTCATAACCCCAAGAACATATGAATTAAAGAATTACCGTTATATAATCACCTAAATAAACATTTACTTATATAATCACCGAAATAAGAATTGCTTATAAACTGAATTTTACAAATTTACTTATATTGATCATTAATGAAAAAAGATAAATTATAAATTAAATATATCTAAAATACATCTAATTAAATCTCTAAAGCCTGGAATTGAAAAATATTTTCTTTTAAAGGCCGAAAATTTACACATTTTTTAAACATTAATATATTTATAAAATTACTGTAGTTTCTGCATGAATATTTGAAAAATCCATAAAAATAATATTATTCGACTGGGCGTGTTGCAAATATTAAATAAATTACTGTGATTAATAAAAAAAATCTATTTTTATATTTAGAGATATTTTTTAAAATAAATAATATCATTTTACCTCATATTTGAGTATATTTGGCTACTTTGATTACAAATTAATACACCGAATTAATAATTCCTTCGTTCTGAATCTCACATTTATTCAGTACCAATCTTATAATACCGTAAGCCTTAAAAATAAACTGTTATTTTTATATCTGATTAATTATTTAAAGTTATAAAAAAAAGCTTGAATATGCTCCAATTTAATATTATGAATATTTTGAGTTTGATTTTATTAAAATTTCATGATAAGTATTCCAAAAAATATATCGTAAATTTATTTTGGTAAATTAATAGTTAAATATCAATATTCTATTAAAGTTAATCTTCTGATTATAAGTTAGCTTTTATAGTTTTTTTTTTGAATGATAATATTTATTCAATTAAATTAAAATATTAATTTTATTAAATGTAAATTTTAATAAAGCTAATGAATTATTTTCAAGAATATAAAAAAATTTTCTGGCAAAAAAATATATCGTCACTTCTGTAATCAGAATTGCGTTACTATTGAAATTTTGATACTAAACTAAAATTTATTCCCTAAAAATGCAAAAATCTTAACTTACTAAAGTTGGGGTATAAGGAATTTCAAAAATTTTACTAAAGCATCATTCTCAAAAACGCCGTCACATTATGTTTTAAATTTATTGCAATAAAAAATTATATTTTATCCTTAAATTTCATCAGTGTAAGTTTAATAAATGAATTTATCTTTTACTGATCTTCTAAATTGATCAATAAAAATTTTTTATATATTAATATGTTTCAAAATTAAGCGTTGCTAGTTAAGTAGATTTGGGAGACTTGATTTTATTAAATTCATATGTTTTCTTTATTTTTTTATTCTTTATATAATAAATTTACATTTATTTTTAAAAAATATTAATCTCATCAATATTTCTCCTATAATTAGTCATGCTATTTATTAAAATGATTTATTTATATTTTACTATGATAGTATGAACTATAAATCTCTCTCACTCGAATCTATAAGCTTTTTTTGAATATTATGATGTCAAAATCGAGTAATTTACATTTATTTACTTATTTTCCAATGTTCATTTTTATTAAACTTATTTGTATTTACACTCTATAACATACAAAATAAATTATATATTTATAACAATAATATATGAGAAGTACGAAAATTGATACAGAGGGAATGACACATTTAATTACTGCTAAAAATATTTTTTAATACTGGATCAATAGAAAAAAGGAAAAATTTTTATTAATAAGAGTATCTTCTATTAATGCTATTAGAATTCCATCTAATTTTTTTAAAAGTTATTATTTCAATCGAAAAAAAATTTTTTCACCAGAAAGTATATAAATTTTTGCGCAGCTTCAGTTTTCGCCTTTTAAATACTCCAAATTGCTATTTCTTACAGTATATCTAAAATTTTCGAATTTTAATTAAACAAATAAAAAATTCGAATACAATTTTAGCGTTAATTACACTGATTATTTCGAATTAAACTGTATTTGGATTGTTGGTAAACTGAAAAATGAGCTTTCAGAATTATTTAACCATCCTGGTGTCGAAAAAAATGTGTTATATTTTCCTTTTTTGATTATTACTTTTTACATTCTTTTTATTTGACTAAAATACTCTTATTGCAAATTATTGATTAATTTAATGCATTAATGTGTTAATAGTAAGTTTATAAAATTGCTATTCATCTTTGAATCTAAATACAATTATTATATTTTAAGAAAATTTAATATCAGATCAATATTTTTAAATTTAATAACTTTACCCAAAATTAGGTTGAACTATCATTTTTATTGAAAATTTTAATTATTAATCAAATTTAGATCCTTTTTAAAAATCCACACATAGATATTAATAGAAATTATAGTTTTACCTTAAATAATTAGTAATAATTAATAAATTACAGAGATTTTTTAATAAACTACTTAAATAACAAATAATCTCTAATTTTAAATTAAGAGATTTTTTTATGAAAAATTCAAAGAATCAATAGTACCTGCTTTAGATAATTATAACACGTTATTTTACAAGATTTAAAAAATAAAGTTATTATTTCAATAATATTTATTCAGTACCTGAACTATAGTATATTTCCATTTTTTAAGGATATGATTTAAACTTATACTTTTTTCCCACTTATCTAATTTTTTTTAATTTGAAAATATTTTGTTACTAATTTAAAATTAAGGATAAATTATTTAAAAAAAATACACATTTGTCTGTCTCACATTTATCGAAACTTTCTTTATAAAATTGTATATTTAATCGTTCGTACCATCAAAAATACCATCTCAACATCTAGTTTGTCGAATTATCTTGATTGTGTAACTAAATTTATAAGTTGTTTTTACTTTGAGATTATTATGTAGTATTTAGCCCAGTAACACATTCAGGTTTAGGGGGGGGGGTAGTTATGAACAGTAGTTATAAAAAATAAGTATTTTATGATTTTTCTTGTTTATTAAAGTTTTTATTATTATTTTGAAATAAATTGGTGCTCTTCAAGATCCCAATTAATACATTTTATAATAAGTAAATGATTTATGTAAATTTCAGATTACATAAAATAAAAAAAACCCCCCTTTTAATGGAAAAAAAATATCAAACGAAATCAAAAATCACTGAAGATATCTTATAGCTATAAAATAAAGTTTAATAGCCCCACAAAGATCTCATCTCAAGTTTTTTCTGATATTAATATAAAGTTTACTTATCTGGATATTTCGTTATTAATTAGTCAAATCAAAAATTAAACTTTTTTATATAATTTATATTTATTTTATATTTTATTTTCAACAATAAATTTCCTTTATAAAAAAGGAATAGGAATTTTCGACTACAAAGAGAATTTTATTCTTGTGTGAATAGAACCGATTGCCCTTTTAAAAAGGCACCAAATTATTATTACGAAATCAAAGATTATCTAAAAAGTATTTGTTATCTTTTGAAAGTCCTTTTTTGTTTGATTTAAATTTACTAGTAATATTTATTTGCTTATTCATAGAGTTTTAGTTTTCTCATTGAACATTTAGATACTTTTTATATTAATTTGATAAATATTACTACAGGCAACCCTCGTTATTCGCAGTCTTTTTTTTAAAAAAGTTCTCGCGAATAACAAGATTCAAATTTTGCGCTGATTACAGCATAATTATGTTAATTTGTTCTCATGGAATTTTTTTTTTGTTTAAATTCAAGAATGTTGGCTTATTAAATGGCTAAAGGAATCAGAAACACTGTATTGACCAATCACCGAAGAAAAAAAATTCTCATAAATCAAAAAATAATTTAAATTTTTCTTGTTACGTTTCAAATTTTCGCGAATAACGAGGGATACCTGTAGCTGTTTTTATTGAATTTCTTCATACTAGGGGAAAATTTTTTATTTTTCTATATTTTTTGGTTCAATTGATAAATTTAATAAGTTTTCATTATTAGATAGGCTCTATAGGATCATTATTTCTGATTTAATCTATATTTTGTTGCGATAATTTATATTACTAAATAGTTTTTTTTTTAAAGTAAAAAAAGAATAAATTAGAATCAAATCTAGTTATCTTATAAAATAATATTATTTCATCTTTAAAAAAAGTTACAATATATTAATACTAAGCATAAATAATAATCCATAGTAATTAACTGTGTGTGTAATGGTTTTAATGGAATTTTATCCCAAAAATTTTAATAATTTTTTGTGTGTTTTAATAAATAGATCCAACATAATCCAAAAATCTTCATAATTTCTTTTAATTTCTAAAGTATTTTTGAACTTTGAATTTAAATTTCTTGATTTTGAATCTATTTTTATAAGTACCAATACTTTTTTTTTTAAATAGCTACTTTTTATCTATTTTTATCTGAGGTTTAATATTATTCCAAATAAAACTGATTATGATTATTTTTTTTATATAGAATAAAACTTTTTCAGGGTATTATATGAGCAATATAACACAATTTTGAGTGCGGAAAATTGTTGAAAAAAATTTTTCGCATTTTTTTTGTGACTTCTATAATTCCAGCTGTTTATTTTGCTTGCTATATTATAATAATACCTGTTCTAAGGTTAGTAAAATAGTTTATGATACTTTGATCAGGTCAAAGGCTAGCTTAATAAGTCAATAATAATTAATTTAAATAAAAGCTAGATATCAAGAGAAGGTAATCATGTTTATATTTTTTACTTTTAGTATAAGAATTTTGGTTCTTTGTAAAATTTTGGAAATTTTATTAATTGTTCTAGTTATCTTTACTTTATTTATTCCAATTTCTTTAATACTTTTTTTTAATCCTAAAATAAAGTTTATCAACGGTTTTGCATTAATTATTAATTTTTGTAAAAAGATTAATTTAATGATACAGATTATTCATGCTGAATTATAATTTTGAGCAGAATTTCTTGATGTTTATTCATTGAAATACCATTAGAGTCAAAAAATATTTCAAGATATTTAAAGAATTTTTTTGCAGAGAAAAGTTTATCCTCTATCCAGCTTTATTTGGAATACGAATTTTTATGTAATTTTTTTTCGCGCATTTATTTAGGAATTAATAGTTAGAGAATGGATTTTCAGGGCATCTTTTTCTATTTTTCTTCGTTTTTATTATATAATTCTATTATCAAATCATCTGGCTATGATAAAAATTGAAATTTTTATTGGCTGTCAGATAAATTTTATTTCATTTTCTATAAAAAATAATAGAATAATAAATTTAATATAATATAATAGCGGAGATATTGATTCCTCTATCCAAAGCCCCTACTTATAAAAGAATTTAAAATATAGTTAAGAGTTTTATTTATTTGAATAAACTATTTTTAAACTAAAAAGATGATGAGAAAATCCTAAATAAACTTTCATTCTCACTCTTTATATACTTTCCTTCTTATCTATAACTACTGTTTATAATTATTTTTGATTTCACAATTCTCAAGGTAAAAGCTACTAGCAGTCTTTTTCTTTTCTATCCAATATAATCGATCTAAGCGATATTTAATAGTAGTAATGGTTGTCTTTACATTCTTTTTAATCTGAATAGATATAATAACGTAAAATCATTGGTGTGCTTGTTCGTTAAGAAAAATCTCTTTGAGATTCGTTTTTCTTTGCGACATCTTATAAAATGATTTCCCTCTTTGTTCTTTGTTCTTTGATTCTCTTTTTATTCTTTGTTAAAAAAAATTTTACCTCAAAACTTATTACCAATATTCTTATTTAGCTATCCATTTATTTTAATTTTTTAAATTGATTTAGCGTAAATAATTTTGATCATATTGACTAATTACCGACCAAGCCAAAATTTTCTGAGAATTTAAATAAGATCAATCGGATTTATATTTAGATTTTCTAGAAAAACTAATAAAAATTTCCATGTGTAATATTTAGAGTAATTTTGCTACTTTGAAATATGATATTTGTTGATACTATGCTATAGATATGCTTCTTGAATTTATAAATCCTGATTATATATTTTTTAAAATTTTCCCAATAATTTTTTGCACTCTATTTTCAAAAAATATTTTTATATAACTTTTCACATGCAATAAACAGGGTTATTGGTCATTATTTTATAATCTTTTTAGGTATTAATAATATTTTATATTCTCAATAAGTATCATTTCTTTTTTTAATTTCTTCTGTGTTGCTAAAAACTATTGAAAGTGATATATTAGTGCTATTTATAGAATTTAAACCCGATTTTACGAACGCATAATGCTTTATTATTTGGAAAATTTTATAATTAAGTTTATATTGTCATTATAATTCTTTTTATAATCACATTTAAACTATCGGTATTATTTTTTTATCTGATCTAATAAGACATATTTGATAATTTCACACTTTAATCTCAATTTAAATAATATCATAAAAAAGATTGGCATATTTTATTAATATCCTGCTCATTTAATTTAACTACCATGATATTATTCGCTAATTGGTTTATTTCATTTCATATTTTATTACGATAGGTCTAAGGAAATATTTGATTAATTTTTCAATATTTCACACTCAATTGGAGCTGGAACTTAGATTAATTCCGCTAAGGTTTTCATTTTTAATTACTATTTTCCATTATTCAGGATATAAAAATTGTATTAATTATTATTGGATCTTTTTTTTTTTTTTTTAGTTTTTTATTAATTTGTTTTGTATTTTATTTTCTTTAAGCAAATCAATATCCAAGTTTTCCGATTTAATTTTCCCATATTTTATCTCTTTTTTTATTTATTCATCTTATCGGTCCAATAATTAAGCGATTTAAAATTTCTCTTTAATGTATTTGTTACTATATTATCTATATTTTGGGTTTCTGATATTTTTAAGATTTAAACTAATACTACATGATCTCATTTCTGGTATCTAATTAATTATATAAAATGATATTCATTAATTCTCACAAAAAGAATTTGATCCAATGAATCTATAAAGGATTTTTTTAAACTTCATTTATCACAAAAATGTAGTCTTTAATCCATATTTAACTCTCATAATATCCTCACTATATGTAAATTTAATTACAATTAAAATATATGCAGACCAAATTACAGGTTGAATGAGGGTAATACCATTTTTATACATTTACTACTTTTTTTTTTGTAACTTTAGGAGTTGTTATACCCCTAAATTAATTTTTGTCCATAAAATGTGGCCCATAATTATACGTTATTTTTCTATTACATTTGACATAATATCATCCATGAAAAATTTAAATTGTATTTTTATATCATATTAGTTATTGATTATTTATAGATTAAATTTAAATATTTAATCTTTAACGATTTGCAATAATTATCCAAAAAAAATATTTATAAAGATATTTTTATGAATATAATGATTGAATAAACAAAAACTAAAAATAAAAAATTTGCACCAATATTGAGAGATGCAATAAAACTAGAAAATAGCAGCTACCAAATATCGACTCCAATCTACCTTACTGGAGATACGAAAAAACAAAAAATATTGGAATACGCTAGCTACAACAAAATTTAAAACATTAATTTTTCGAAAAAAGATCAAAAATGGCTTTGTTATAACTACGCTTCAAACTGTGGGAGGTTTTTATAGTTAATTTTGAATTACTTTGGGATGATAATATGGTTATATTTTTTATCATTAGTCTTAAAAACAGGCCAATAATTTTATATGCAACTGCAATCCATAAAAACGAATTTTTAATTATTAATCACTCATTTCTCTAAAATACTAACAGAATACTTAAAAATTAATAACCAAACAATAGAAATATGAAAAAAAGAGCTTTAAGTAAGGCTATTTACTTATAAAATAGAAAAGAGTCAATAGTAAAACCAAAGTGGAGATATATCGGTAAAAAAACTAAAATTGGGCCAACATTTAATTTAATACAAGCTTGCAGAATGGAAATAGAGCCTAAAGTAACTAACCTCTTATTATTACTACTTCATAATACTTTAATAACTGGTGGGGCTTAATAATATGGTATAGACGTCGACTTGAAGAATCACAGAAATAAAAGCCAAGAAAAGAGAATATAGTTCACATTTATTTTGACTGCACAAGAATTAATGAATTTTAAAAGATTATTTGGAAATTTATAAATAATAATTCATCAGTTGACACTAGATTATCAAATATAATAAGACATATATATTTTATTTTTAGATCTCTTCAAAGAAAATTTCACAAATATAGATTTACTGTATGGATTAGCAATATGGAACATTTACAGTGCCAAATACAAAACTAAACTAACTAATAATATACTGCCTGATGAAAGTTCATTCTTCAGGTGGAAAAAAAATTCAAGAGGTTCGAAAATATCGTAGAAAAGAGACACCTTTAACAAAGCCAAAAAATTTAGTTTTTCTATCGAACATGGCGGGATGGCATCCTTCAAAGATATATAACTGGTCCTCTCTCACGCGCGTATCTTATTCAATTTATTAGTCAAAAATATTACGATTTTTCTTTTTAAAACAGAAAATTTATTAACCCTTTCCGGGCCCAACACTCTTAAAAATATTTAAAAAATCATAATTGGAAAATCCAAATGCCCCTGAAAGTGTCGATTCAAAAATTTTACTACATAATTAATATAATAATTATTAAATTAATAACTAAAAAAAAACCAACAATTTTTGTTTTTAGGTAATTTTATTTGCGATAAATTAATTCATGAATCAAATAGTATTTATTTATATCAAATTTAATAACTATAATTATTTATGATAGCTTCTATGTACTTGGGCTATGAAGAATTATCCTTTCAGTAATTGAACCAGAAAGTTCTAAAAGCGTTTTTATTTTTTAAATTCCTTGGAGGCAAAAAAATGTCTTATTTGATTTTCTCGTTAGACAGGTTAAAACCCTATAAAACTTTTATTCATGAGCTATTCCTTTCATATTACAATATATGTTATTGATATTTTTATATTTTAATGGAGGTTTTTACTTTTTTTGCTTTTTTTATAAAGTAAAAATATAAAAAATCAAGCAATAAACATTTCCACTACATTAGAAATGACTTCTAAATAGTTTTTTTGTCAATTATAAAATTAATTTTATTCTCTAAAGATTTTATAGATATGAGAAATTTATTGAAGTTTATATTCTATTTTTGTGAGCTAGTATAAAGTATAGTTATTTTAGGCTATAATACGATTTTAGTTTATATATTATGCAAAATTTTAATATTTACAGTATTTTCATTACCATTTCTAATATTTCGTATTTTTTTAGAATTTAGATATGATTCCGTGAGATAGACTAGAATATAAATATCTACTTTACACAAGACTACTTCCTAATCCAACCATGATTCAATTTCAGCTAATTTTTTTTTTTTTTTTGCTTTTTCATAGCCTTTTTCAATTTATTACTATTTATTACTGTATTTTTAGATAAAAAAATATGTGGATCATCATGTATTAAATATATCACAGAAATAGTCTTTTCCGAATTTAAACTATCATTCGCTGATTTTTCAACTAAATTCTCAGCATTAATCAAACCCTTAATATTAGTATTATATTTACCTTTACCTTTTTTATTTTTGATATCCAATTCATTTAATTTTGTTTTAAATTATCGAATAAAAATTTTTCTTGAGCTATTTGGGTTTGATGCTCTATCTCTTTTTTAATTTTGTCTCATTATTTTTAAATTCTTCTAAACAGTATCTCCAATTATAATCATTTCAATATTATATGAATGCTGGTAGGGCTCCTTACCAGATAATCAATATTTTAACCTATATAATTTCTAATGAATTTGGAATTTGGAATTCGGGATTCGGGATTTCGATATTTTATATTTTTTAACATTTAGTTCTCTTAGATGGAAATGTATATATATATTATTTTATAAGCGTAGTTATGTGTAGCAATTAATCTATTTTAGAAAGCTCTTTTTATGTTTTTAACCCAACTTTACACACGATTAAGAAACTCTATAATGTTATCTAGATGTTTCAAACCTTATTAGAATATTCTGTAGTCTCTATAAAATCATATTTTTTCGCGTGTATTTTATAAAATTTTTTTTAGCATTTTCTAAACCATTTTTGTCAATAAAATTTAAAAAGAGTATCTGGCGACAGTTTTCGATTTCAAAACATGCTTGAATTACTCCAATTTGGATAAGAATTTTTTCAAAGAAATTTTGAATAACTTGAATGAGTTCTCTTATTGATAAATCCAGTTTCAGTGAGGTATCAAATAAACACGCAGTTTTTCATTTTACAGAGTCATCACCTGTCGCACTTTTAAACAAAGATACGGGGACGAATCTATTTTTGTTTTTTATAATATCGGAGATGGAGGGTGGAGATTTTTCTTGAACTAACTACACTAGCCCAGGCAAGGCTTAGTACCTTGAATACAGCATCACTCGTCTGTTCCATTTAATGCCTTTATTTTATGAAAAATATAGCTATGATTTTTTTTTTAAATTTTATTTGCCAATTTATTTATTTTTTCTTACTAAGAGGTAGAGAGGGTACATTTTATTAAGCTTTAAATTTTCAGTTTAGTAGCATCCAGTATGATGACGGCACTATACACGTCTCCTCTCAGAAGTATAATAATCAAAGTTTAGTTGTAGAATTTTCATAATGTAAGCTAAAATTGGTTAAAGCATTTTCAGCTACGAGGAAATTTTTAATTTATTTATTATCGAAGATTATTAGCTTAAAATATAGCGAATGGATCATCAGAATTTTAGTTTGCTATAAAATTATTGGATTTTAACTTTCGTTTATGACCAATTATTTTTTTATTATTATTGAAGCAGCCAATCGAATCTTTATAAACTCTTAGTTAACTTTATTTAACTTTTAACTTGACCTTCGTATATTTTGTTTCCTATAAACAATTTCTCAATAAGAAAAAAAAAAATTATTGGGTTTTAGAAAAAGCTTTTGAATCAATATGAATTCCAATCCAGGACTTTTTATTTATTTATTTATTTCGCGAGTTTCCAGTAGTCAGATTTATCACTTTTTGCATTTATGTACTTGCGTAGATCGATTTGGCTTATTCATGTTATATAAATGACTAGCTCTATCCAATTTACAGCGTTCTCAGGTTCGCGTTCCGAGGGTCCTTTATGCTACTTATTAGAAATTGATGATGCTAAAATATTACTAGATTGTGGAGGATGTGGGTTAATAGAAGATGAATTTATGTATAATCTCAAAAAGTAAGAGTACCTTAACTGTAATACTTTTAAAAAACATTATTTACTTCTAACATTTTATAATTCCAACCACTATTAAACTTTTAAAACCATATTTTACCAGGGTCTCGCGTTCAATAGATGCTGTTTTATTATCTCACTCAACTTTAGAGCATTTAGGTGGTTATGCATACGCGTATAAATTTCTAGATTTAAGATGCCCAGTTTACGCAACTGTGCCAGTATACAATATGGGGAAAATATCTGTTTCTTCAATAGTCAAAGATCTGCAGAAAGAAAGGGGTTTAGATTTATCACTAGAAGATGTCTCTGAAGCTTTTAATCACATCACTACATTAAGATATTCGCAACCGACTAATCTGCCTGGAAAATGTAAAGAAATTAACATATGCGCATATTCAGCTGGACATAGCTTAGGCGGTTCAATATGGAAAATCAAAAAGGGCATTGATGAGATACTTTATGCTATAGACTACAATCACATACGCGAAAGGTAACTGCCCTTTTAAATAAAATCAAATTGGAAAAGTATTAAAAATCAAAGCCTTATTTTAAATTTTATTTTTGTATTTAGCCATCTTGCAGCAACTTCATTGCTACATCGGGGTCAAGTTATTGAGAGTATGTTGAGACCAACACTACTGATAACTAGTGCTTGTAATGCCACCAGGATTCTTCCAACTCAAAAATCTAGAAAAGATGCTTTGTTTGATTTCATCAAGGCTCATCTGAAAGGTACTGGTATTGCAATAATGCCAGTAGACACAGCCACTAGAGTTTTAGAGCTTACGTATTTAATCGAAAGGTTTATGGACTCTTATTATGGTAACATCGAATATAAACCCGAATTTCCTAAAAGAATATTCTTGTTGTCAAGGTATGGAAATAGAGTTTTTAGATTTGCACGATCTATGCTTGAGTGGATGAATGATAATTTAGGAAATGAGTTTAGCGGAAACAGAAAAAATCCTTTCGATCTCAAGCATATTCAGATCGTAAACAGTTATAGAAAGCTTGAGAAATTAATTTCGGAAGCACTAAGCGGTCATAAAAAAGAGGGAATAATTGTTTTAGTAAGCGGTGAAGATTTTGACTTTGGTTACTCAAGAAAGCTTTTTGATAAACTAGCATCAAATGACAGTAACAAAATTATTTTAACCCAGCGTGGAAGTTCAAACTCGTTGTCTCGAGTTTTATATGATTTATGGTTTCAAAAAGCAAAACAGAAAGAACTTGAAGATCTCGATTCAAATGAGAATGGACTTTTTGGCGCTGATAATAATTCTGAATCGTTAAAAAACACGAGTCAAATGAGTATTCCATTAGGGATTGACGTTTTATTGCAAGAAGAAATAAAGATCCCGTCTTATAAAAAAGTCGCCCTAGAAGGTGACGAATTGGTGCAGTACCAAGAAAAAAAAAGAAAAGAGAAGGAAGAAAAAGAGGCTCAGGTTGCATTACTCTTAGACGAAGAAATGTCTGAAGAAGAGTTCGATAATATTGACAACGACCAATTAATCGGGACTTCTGAGACAGACGTGAATGACTTTGATTTCAATAATATTTCGAGAAGGTCTTTTTCTGGACTCCCATCCAATATATACAGAAAATTCTCTATTAATAAAAATGAAAATAAAAGTCTAGAAAACTATATTCTCAATACTGAAATGTCAAAGCTATTGTCTGGAGTAATAAACGACATCTATTTTAATTCTGGAAGTCAAAATAAGAACGCTACTTCTAATAAATCAAGCATTTTTCCGTTCGTTGACAAGAGAAAGCGTATGAGCGACTATGGTGAAGTATTAGATATTGATCACTTTAAAAAGCCTATATTATCGCAAGACAAAGTAACTAGTGACGAAAACCGCCTTGAGTCTATTCCTGAATCCTTTAATAACTCATTTAAAAATGACAATCGCTCATCAAATATGGGGAATATTTATAAAAAAGCAAAAACAGACATTGATAATTACAAAAATAAAGAATACAGCGACGATTCTAGCAGCGAAAGCGAAAATGATGAAAATAATTCTACAAGTAAATCACAGTTTTTCTCAGGAACAAAGCCTGCTGAGATAGGAGATTCAAACGTTGATGATATAGGTTATAAATATATAAAGTATTATAGCCAGTTTGAGATTAACTGCAGAGTTACTTTTTTGGACTTTGAGGGAAGGGCTGATAGCCGTTCGATGCACAATATAATTGCACAAATTGAGCCTAGAAGAATAGTTGTTGTTGACGGAGATGAAGTTAGCACCGAGTATTTTTGCCAACTCTGCGCAACAAATGACCGAATGACAGATAGTATATTTGCGCCAGCGATCGGTGAGGTTCTAAACGTTTCAACAAGAGCAAAAGCATATTCTGTAAAGCTTTCTGATTCATTATTGAACTCACTTAAATTCGCTCAGCCTAAACCACACTCAAAAAATATTTCAAAGTTATTATTGTTCAATGAAAGTTCTGGGTCTTATCCAAGATTCAACTTGTTTTCAAAAGCTGAAATGTCAAAAAGCGACAGCCTTGCACTTGCAAATTCAGCATTAGAAGCTGGTGACTTAGGAAATAAGAATTTTGGCGAAGAGCTCCGCATATCACGAGTAAGAGGTATTTGGCGTGTATATGGTGACTCAAATGTTCCTGTGCTTGATCTACCAAATTTGGAAGAGCGACAAATGTATAATGACATAAAGTATGCAGGTGATCTAAAACTAAGTTTACTAAAGCGTGGCCTAATCGCAAATGGAATTAATGCATATTTTCAAGGCGACGGAGTTTTAGTTTGTAATGATACAGTTAAGGTAGAAAAGGTAAAGTCTTATTCTATTTTTTAACTCAATTGTGCCAAATTTAAAGCTATTTATTTTTTTATTTAATTTTTGTTATTGCTGTTATAGAATGACGAAGGCCTTGTTCAGATAGATGGCGATTTATCCCCTGAATTTTTCAAAATCAGGACTGTTTTGTACAACCTATTAGCTGTCATTTAGATTAATTTTTTTTTTTATACACATACAGAATGTAGCTTTTAAATTAAAATAATAAAATGATTTGATTTGATCTATAGTTCTTATTATTTAGATATTAAATATAAGTTTTTTTTTTTTAAATTAAAAGGCTATGTATTATAGTGTATTTAGAAAGTCAGTTAACGAGAGTTTTCCACCGTTAGATGCTTTTTTATTATCAGTTTGGGTCTTTTCTTTCTTTTTCAAAAGAGATTGAAGTGAAGATAAGCTATTTGCTTTTCGTTTTTTAGCCATGTTGGATGTTGATAATTGGGAATTATTTGAATTTTGCTGCTGGGAATTCTGGTTAGGTTTACTATTTTTTTGGCTATTGTTTTTTGAGTTTAGTATGTTGGTTGTTCCTTTTTGTAAATCTTTATTTAATTTTTGGTTAATTTGGTTTGGATT
Organism: Smittium culicis; assembly: GCA_001970855.1. NCBI lineage: Eukaryota > Fungi > Kickxellomycota > Harpellomycetes > Harpellales > Legeriomycetaceae > Smittium > Smittium culicis. Next base: position 10,678 of record LSSN01001109.1, on the reverse strand, counting down.
AGATTCGTTCTTTCGTTTTTTGGAGTTAAGTGAGATGTCGATGTTGGTTTGGGGAAGATGTGGTTCAATTTTACTAGCGATTTCAGAATTAGTTGATGGAGTATCATTATTTTTAGTTGGTGTATGTTTCAATGTAGATTCTTCGGAAGCAATAGTAATCGAAATTTCCGGAGGAGAAGGTATTACACTACTTTTACCGCTGGTAATGTTTTGTTTATCAGGATTGTTTATTACAAGCTGAGTTTCAGTGCTTATGCTGGCAATGTTGGAGATGGATTCAATATTTATACTTTTTTTCAATTTAGGCTTTTTTGCCATGCTGGCTTTTTTAATTTCAGCAGCTCTGAGCTCAAGCGGTGTAAGTTCTCTGGGTTTTGGCTTTTCTGAATCCACAACTCTCTTTTTTTCCATTTCTAATAGTTCTTTAACTTTTTCGCCGACCATATCTGAAGAAGGTAGTACTACTTTATCGACAATCTTATGTGCTTTGGAAATTTGTAATGCTTTATATTGGCTTGAGCAAAGAAATATTGAAGTAAGGTAGCACATATTGCATTTTAATGAGATTACATTTCTTGAGCCTTGTTCCATAATGCTAAGCTTTTTCCTAGCAGTTAAATTTGTTAAACTCCGTCTTGTCTCAGCTTCAACTTTGATCAAGCCCTTATTTTTTACTGATTTGGGGGATTTGGCGTCATAAGCCTTATTTTGTTGTAAATGCAAATTTAGTTCCTTGGAATTGCTAATGACTCTAAAAGAGTTTGCAGTATACCCTGGTTGCAGCAAATTACCGCAGAATTTGCACATAAAGCAGCGAAATTTGCCATTTTCATCGTTCAGAATGCATGTACTATGAGATTTCCTATTAATTTTTCTAGAAGTTATTTTCTGGGGGATTGTGAATTTACTATATTTGGTTAGCTGGAGCTCGTCGTTTTTAGCACAGTCTACGATCTCAAGGATATTTCGGCCCAAGATTGCAGAAACTATCGGTGATTTGGCAAGCAACGCATTAGAGGCAAGCTCGAGAAATTCTAATCGTTGTACTGAGGATTTGTCTTTTGACATTATAATAAAAAAGTTTGCATGCCTATGTAAAAAAGAAATTACTTTAAAAGCTTTCTTGTAACGATAAAAAAATTTTCTGTTACTTTTTGCTTTAGAGTAAAAAATGCGCTTGATTTGGCTAAATGAAAAGTAGCCAATAATGCGCGTATAAAGATACATATTTTTTTATCAATAGATTTGGCTGAAAAAAAAAAAGCCAATCAACGTTTCTTCAAACTGGAATATTTTTTTAAAATAAGAAAATGCAAAAATACTCAACTTTCATACTTGCAAATTTACCCAAACTAGTTTATAGCTACAAAAATATCCGCTATAACTCAGGATTATTTTTGAAACATATTTTTGGAACAATGTAGTTATATAGAATTCTCTATTATTAGAATCAGTATATGTAATACCATTCTATCTAAAAAACATAATACTAATATTGAACAGCCGCTTAAATTTTTATAATCAATCAGTAAAATATACTAATTTCAAAATTGACGCCAGTAATTTATTCAGTTAAAAAAAGCAATTTATCCTTATCAAAAATTTTTGGCTTATATAAATAACACTTTTTATGATTTATCTCGTGAAACTTTTTAATGTATATTACTCAAAAAAAAATGCGAAAAGTGATATGAAGCTATAATCAGTAGAGTTTTTTATTATTATTCTTTGGATTAAAACCAGACTTTAGTTTCAAAGATCTAGAATATGCACATCTTTTATTTCACATCTGATCTTGTAAAAAACTTTTAAACGTATCTTATGTAAGTAATATATGATCCATTTTTAATGATTTTATAAAAAAAATTTTTCTAGAGCCAAATTTGATTACGCTTTGGCTTGTATCTATCATTTTTTAAATCATCATAATCCTTTATTTTTTTTTTATTAGGAAGATTTATTTTAACATAAATAAAATACATCATAATCCTTATTGCCTTATTTAACTCAAGAAAAAAAAAATATTTAAAACAAAATTTATATTGATTAAAATAAAAATCGTAAATGAATCATTAAATTATTAATGATAGTTTATATAATAATTTTAAATATGCAATATAGCAAGGAATACGCTTATATTTGCTATGTTTTCAGGGGTTTGTGCTATTTCAAGACCTATTAAGCTGAATGATTTGACTTGGAATATTTCTCGGTGGAGATGGAGTTAATAGCTCAGCGAAGGATGGTCAAGTACTATTCTTTTAATATTAAGCAACTTTTTTAATATTTTTTAGATGTTTTTATATACTCTTAGTTCATTTTTTTATAAACGCGCTGAAAAAAATAATGGATATCAGATTTGAAATGATTTGAAATGGCTCAAGTACTATTTAGAATATTGAGATTTATTTTATTTATTTGTAAGAATTATAGATCAATAATTGCTAATACTTATATCGGAAGTATAAAAAAAAAATCCATATTTTTTTTTGTTTTATCATCGAATATATATTTTACAGAACTCAAGTCATTATATATATATATATTAGTTTCGCTTTTTTTACTCTATAGTTATATAAAAGTCTTGATAACATTTCTCCAAAATTATATAAGTAGATAATTAATATTTTTTTAATTAAATTTGACTATTTTAATTTTAAATTTCAGTTTAAATATCATAATATTTTTGTGGTTGTATATAAAAACTCGAATTGTTTCCTTTAAACTCTATAAAAATACCAAATTAGGTTTAATATTTTGCTATACTGTCAAAAAACAATAGAATAAAGAATCAGGCTTTGTATCTATGTCAATCTATTTTCTATTTAATTAATATTATTCATTGAGTCAATGTCCAGTGGGTATGGGGCTGCTAGAGCGGTAGAGGAGGTTCGTTTGAAAAATTGTTTATTGATAGTTTCATTTATACTTTTAAATTCTGCTTAATAGACTCTCTGAGGCAAAAAAAAATCATACTAATAGCTTTATTTAGTGTTTATGAAATTAGACCAATGAATAAATATTGTGATTTGAGTGGTATAATTTTATATGCATTATAGCAGTGATGAATCAATAAGGTAAAATTTTATTTTAAAAAAGATTTCTTTAGAGTTGGGAACTTGCCATGACCATGCGACCAGTAAAGAAATAATTACTGAGGACATGATTTTTTAAGCGGCAAATCGACAGGTAAAGAATAAATGTAGAAGGGGGGGGGGTATAGACATTTTACACCCAAAACATAAGTCTTTAGTTATTAGCTCTTTACCGATTGAATCTCTTACTACTAGCTAATAAAGGAAAAAAAAGTTTTAGCTTCAAAATTACAAGAAAAAGCAATATAGTTATCATATCATTTAAAATAAAAAATCAAAACAAATTTCTTTACTTGATAGTTTGCAGTATAATCATAGTAAACGTAAAGATCTTTTGTATAAAAATAAAAGTCAAAAAAATAAGGTGTTTTATCGCCCAAATTGAGATACTTTTAGCGAGTTTAGTAGTTATGTCGATACATGAAGAGAATAATATAAATTTTAGAATACGGCCAAATTGGTTAGTTATAAAATGTGGATTAACCTAAGTAAAAGAAAATGAGGAAAAAAAGAAAAATCAAGCTAGTAAATAAGATTGAATTTTGGTATCTGAAAATTTTAAAAAAGCTAGTTATCGCCTGGATTAAAAAAAAGAAAAGAAAAGAAAAGAAAAGAAAAAGAAATGGTAAAATCGGATAGTATTCGATGTGAGCATGAGAAATGGAGAAAAAAGAGTATGTTTTATTATGACTACCCACACAAATTGCGAGGAAATAGAATAAAATAAAAATAAAAATAAAATCAAGCAGTTGATTTTATATTTTGGAATTCTATGCGCAATACAAATCGCTTTTGGGTGGTTGATAGTTGCACATATCCGCTGACCGTTTAGATCAAATTCAATATATACCATTTCTCTATATACATATATATTTTATGGTATGGATAAGGAGTAAATGGAAAAAAAAAATTTTTTTTTTGTAGAGATGTCGGAAATTGATATACTGAAAAACAAAAAACATAAATATGAAACTAAATATGGACGGGAGTGATGGCTAGGCTTTATATCGCTTTTGGTTGATAAGTTAGTAATTTTGATCTCACCAGTATAGATAAATTGCGCTTAATCAACTAAAAAAAAAAAAAAAGTTTTTTTTTCTACGATAGTCCTAATAAATATAAGTTTATTTCAAAATTGATTCGGGTATTAAACCTGCATATAAATCATAAATGAATCAATGGATTTATTATTAATTCTTTTTTATGAGTATTTGAACGCAAAAGGGTTAAAACATAAATTTTTTTGGTCGAAACGGGAGTGGATAATCAGACATAGCTCCTTCTGCAACATGGGACGAAGAGGTGTATTAATCATCGATACCAGGAATGTATATTGAACTAATCACGCTACTATTTTTTATTTCAATACTTTAAATGATATAAAGAAGTGGAAGTTTGAGAGATTATTATTTTAATTTATAAAAAAAAAAGAAAAAAAAGTTGTATGGCGCAAGTTAGGGGGGAGGAAAGTAACGTTTTACAAAAATGCGATAAAAGTCGGATGAATCGAGATTAGAAAGTTAGGGCGGAAGATAGGGAGGTGTTTAAAAAAGTGTGACTAAGGGTAGATTAAAACAAGTTTGACAGAGCGATGGCCAAAAAATTGAATGCAAAAACCAAAATTGCAAAGATGAATCTCGGGCAGAAGATTTTCCAGACCATTAAGTGGCGCTTGAAGAAGTTGGCGAAAACCATTGCCATTAGAGTTAAGAACAGGTGGAAGAGTAGGAATATACACGACACAGTGATTTTTAAGGTGTTTGACGACTTGGAAGTATTATTGTTTAGGGAATGCGAGGTTGAGAAGATCGGGCTTGTATGCAAATCGTGATCGATGCTGTTAAATCCAGCAGGGTTGGTTTGCTCAGTTTTTGGGTAAAATTGAACTTTGGGTTTGTAAATTAATGTTGCTGGAAGGACAGAGGCGGCAAGAATCGGAGACGCGAACGTGTTTAAGAATATACTTGTTCCCGAAAACAAAAACGACATCGACTTGAGTCCAACGAAGCCAACAGACCATTGGATTGAAGGAATGGTAAATTGGTGACCTGTTGAGAAATAGTGGAGGTATGATAACTCGACGAATAAAAAAGTTGTTACTAAAAGTTTGCATATTTCAATAAAGGTGGAATTTTCAGAGTTAGAAATGGTGTTAATTGAAGAGAATAGGGAATTGATTGATTTTGTTACAAGTACTAAACAAAAAACCAAAATAGTCAGATTTATTGATCCCATTGGCGGCGAAAATGTACAGCAAATAGAGTAAATAATAGTGATTGCCATCATGTATAGCTTAAATCTGTTATTTTCGCTATCGTTTGAACTTGAGATGTTATTTTGATATGTATCGGTAACTGAGATATTTACATTATCGTCAAAATTTGAATGCGTGGTTGCTGATGATCTCTGGCGAATTTTATTGCCTATAAGTGACGATTTTTGAGTGCTGTTATGAGTTTTCAATGTATTGGTCTTTGAAACATTAGAAAAATTCAAATTGTTATTTGCAAGCGAAATTTGGATAAGGTATACACACAAGCAGCCTAAAACAATAGTAAGCAATAGCGAGATTCTTGGAAGGTATAGTTTCATCAAGCCTAGAGTGTTTTTATCAACCATACCGAACCAAATGATGAGCCAATTAGCAAATCCATTAAAAGAAAAGTCAATTTTCAAGCCATGGGATTGCGGATTTAGAGGGTTGGAGAAAGAAGAGTCAGATAAGTAACTTTCGATCGAATCTATAAACCAGTAAAACGAGGACATAAGCAGCGAAGTTCCTAGTCCAAAAGATATCCAGACATTAGAATCAAAAACGTTTCTTGAAGAACTCGAGTTGGAAAAGACTAGCTTTCTTAGAAGTATAGGGCAAAAATAAGCGATAGCAATGTTAAATAAGCTCAGCGAAACTGTGGAAACAGTCAATGAAGGAGATTGACCAAACCCATAGAATGTCGGGTTGCAAAAAATACTAGTTTCTTCTCTGCAAACAGTTGATACAGATGCAACTTTGTTCAAAACAAGGACCAAGGAGATGTATACTAGTGGTCTGTAAATTTGGTGCATTTGCATTCCAGCGATTTTAAAGTCATTGTAGTGATATGCGGAAATGAGAAGGAGTATGAACAGGAAAGTTTGTAGTAAATAAAAAACTACATTATCTTCATTAATTGTGAAACTGTTAGAGGTGAATATCAGTGAATGAAAAATTATAAAAACTATGGCGATAAATGCTATTAGTCTAATTGTGAAACTAAAGTTTGGACTTTTTGAGGAGCGATGTATTGATACTGGGACATTCTTTTCTTTTTTTGGGGTTAGATTGGAGTTTGTGTTGGTTGAAGTTATGGAAAATACGACAAAATAAAGCAGAGAAAGCAAGGCTGAAGTTGCCAGTCTTACTTTGAGGTTAGATTGAGCGGAAATAGCGATTTTTAAAAGCTGAGAATTGTTAAACACGGAGCCAAAGAGAATCGAAAAAAATTTGAGAAATCTTGTTGATAAAAGTGCGGTGATAATTCCAAAGAACAGGGCCCTGAAAGAGTTGATAGAAGTCAAATATAAGTTGTAATTGTTTACCAAGAATAAGATGTATAAAATCAAGAGTGATCCGGCGAATGTGATAGTAAGCCCAGAGTATATCATTATATTGTCAAATTGGGCCCAAGATTTCCTCAAGTCGGACAATGTGACTCTAGTGAATGTCAAATAGTCAGCAGCGGCAATCTCTTCCAAAAGATTATATTGGATTTTGTCTTTGGCTGACATTTGGCTAGCAGAACTAAATTTATTTCTAAAGTTGATGATTTTGAGGTAGGAGTTCTGAGCATTGGTGTACAAGAGATTCCAGTTGGTTATCATACTTTTTGAGAATCCGTGATTTGAAGAAAATTCGCGGTATTTTGATAGGTATTGGTAAATTTGGGCAGCGTTTAGACGCATGAAGTATAGGTAACTCCACTCAACAGGAGAAAAATCGGAATTAAATATCAAGTTTGAAAGCGTATTGTTTTGGAGGAGGGATAAAATATTTTTAGAGAATTCATGGTCGTTATTAGAAATAGATGAGTTAAGAGAAGATATAGTAGAATAGTTTAAATTGGGGACATTGTAGAAAGAGTCACAGAATAGTTCACCATTGATTGAGCCAAGGTTATTAAATGGGATTGGTAATCCTAGGAGAAGAGAAATCGTTGGGACAAAATCGACCTGGAGCATGTTTCTTATAGGGAGACCATTATATAAGTGGCCGTTGTGGGAGAAACCGTTGCTTATATCTGAGTCAGTGTGAATATCATTAGTTTTTGATAAGGAGAGTAGAATATCAGATGTTTTTTGCAAAACGGAGTGAATGCGGGCTTCGCTTTTTAATGTTTTGAAAGGGGTATTTGAATACATAAAAATGGCAGCATCGAGTTCTTCATCGCTATCGCCGCCGTGGTCGCCTTTCATGTTCATACCATGGTCTCCAAAAACGATTAGGAGGGAGCTATTTAAATTTTGAGGGGGAGGGGTTGATTCGGATTGTAGTTTATAGTCAAGATCGAAAGAGTCTATTATTAGGCTAATGAGAGAATCCATTTGGGATAGTTTTCTGGACATTTCATTATGGACGGGGCCATATCTGTGGCCAACATGATCAACACCGAGCAAGTGGCCTATGATTAGGCCCCAGTCTTTAAATTCGCTGTTAATGGGAAAAGGGTTTTTTGGGTCGGGGTTAAAGTCGGGGTGAGAGAAGGAGGAGTTTTTAGCGACGAGATTTAGCCAATGGTTAGACATATTTTTAAATTGGTCGGATATAGAGGAGTTACGGCTTTTAAGCGAAGGTAGTTTAGAATTTATCATTGGGAGTAGAAACAGGGGTAGGCGAGAAATGACGCCATCATCGACAGTATCTAGGTCCCAAACGTCTAAACTAGGGAATGGTCTTGAGAAAGTCCAAGGGGAGTTGTTTGAGATTTTATTTTGGTTGGAAGAGTTAGCAGAGTGGTAAAGTTCAGAGGGGAATAAGCTGGACCAAGTGTCGTCGCCAAGGAAAACCAAATTTTTTTGGGGAAGAGAGCTTTCAGTAAGAATGTTTGGGGGGGTAGTAGGTTTTTTTAAGTAGTTTATAGCAAATTGTTTTAGCCAGTTATCTTCGGCTATGGCGCTACCAGCGAAATTACTTCCAGCATCTATAAAAGTAGGTAGTTGACCGGTGGTTAAGCCTTTTAAGCGTTGCAAGGTGGTAGTAGGGGGATCGGCACGGAAACGGAGCAGCTGTGATTGTTGAGGTTTATTTTTGAGATTAGAGTTTATGGAGAGTAGTTTATTTCTAAAGTTCAAAGTATTTGGGGAGTTTCCTTGTTTAAGAAAGGGATCAGACGGTTTCAAATCAGGGATAGAATCATAGGTAAAACTATTTTGGGAGTTTGAGTAGTTGTATGTGGCATAGTCAATGCGTAAGGCATCAATAATTAGAATGACGACTTTATCATATTTCTGGGAGGGCCATATACTTTTAGGAGAGGTGCTATTTGAACTAGGGCTAGAAAGCTCGGTATAGTATTTTTTCGGGGAAGGGCTGTAAAATAGCAAGTTGTCGAGGTGATTTCCTATAGGAAATTTAGAGGAGTCGCTTAAGTTTGGGAGTTCATTTCTTGTTAGTAAAAACCCAGAAGAGAAGAGATATATTCCGATGAAAGCAATTTTAGCGATGAAAAGGTAGATTATAAAAAATTGAAATTTATAAATGAGAGGGACAACATTTTTGAGGGACATATTGTATCAAAAGTGTGGGGTATAGTATTTATTTGGGTAAGAGAGGGGTGGGTAGTGAGCAGAGGCGGGATATTTGATATTTAGAAATGGAGTGTAGGTTGAAGAATAGTTATGATCGACATTAATGAAAAAAGTTAAGTGTAAAGGTTGTAAATCGAGCTGAGTTTGGGATAAAAATAGCAACTTTTGGGATTATTAGAAGAAGGCGAGTGGTATCAATATTTTATATTGCTGGTATTTTAACATAGTATAAAAATGATTTTTATACAGGAAGGATGTTATTCGCTGTGTTGATTGGGCTCCTTGTGGTAATAGGTAATGGTTATTGGCTGATCATTTGGGTAGATACAATGGAAAAAATACTTCAAGTGTACTTTTTAGCTTAGCAGTAATTTGCTGAATGGGGGTTGGATCATTTGTGGATTTAATCAACTGTATTTACTGATGTGAGTTCGTGCGTTTATTTGCAGTTTAATGGAAGATTAAAATGGCAGCGTAAAGATTAGCATTTAAAGCGGACACAAGATATTTTCTGGGCTGAAGTTTTGCACAGGCTAAAAGAAAAATAGTGATTGGCAGAGACAAATGAGGTGTGAGAGTTCAGCCAATCAAAAATGCGTAGGTGTATTTGACAGCGGTGTTAATAACCGTTGGGGTACTTAGCGCTTTATTCTTACTATAAAAGCAAAGATTGTTCTTGTATATTTGTAAGGTTTTGGGATCTGCAAACATTGAGCAGTAGCAGTAGCAGTAGCAGTAGCAGTAGCAGTAATCTGAATGCTGTATTTCGAAATGAAGCGAATGATCAGAGAGAAAGGAGCGCGTGAGGATGAGAGCGCATTCATTGGCCCAGATGGTCTGCTGAGTACCAGCCACAGCGAATTATCTGTTTAGGTTACTCTGCTTCATTAATATATTTATCAATATAGTCACGTTTTCATAAGTGATGAGTAATTCGGCACAGCTAAATACGAAAGGAAGAAATATACTCGCCATCTCCCGCTACCAACAAACACTTCTTTTACATCAAAAGTAGCTAGTCTTCACCCCGCCCACCTCCTGTTACTCCAGCAGCTGACTTTATATGGAGGCATTCGTAGTCCACTCGCCCTTGAATTAGGATGGTCTGCATTGCGCGGGAATTGTGGGTCAGCTTTTTCATTTAAACCTATAATAGACAAACCGTTGCCCCCTCCCCCCCAAAAGAAATGTCAATTAAATTTTATCTTGGAAACCTGCTGAAGATGATTGGTAGAAACGCTGCACTTGGTTGGGCACTTTTTCTAAAATGCTCAAATAGCTACAGCACGCTGCACGACGATAGGCTCTTATCACATTTCCTGGTTAGATTGAATCCGTACTTATCAGCAATTGGCTGCGTGCTATATTGGCACGATGCTATTCGGCTACGCCTGTATAGTCTCCGCCGATTAATAATATCTGCGCTTTCAGCCTCTTTACTAATCCAGCCTTAGCAATAAGCTGTGTTTTTGGCTGTTTGCGTCGATCAGCTAAATTTCCGACCCTTTAAATGCAGTGGAAACCAACATCCACAAATCCTGTCACTTTTTATGGCACCGACTAGAACTCTTTTAGTGCTTCCTTGACATCTTTTTTTTATTTTTATTTTCTTTATTACTTTTTCTTTGTTTTTCGACTGGAATTGAATTTGAGCTTTTATTTTTATTTAATCTCTCTCATTGTTTTCTCTCAGCTCTTCATTGTTCAATTCTACTTTCCATTTATCTTTTCTTTTTATTCTCTTAAACTCAACTCCTCTTTACATTAAATACTTACTTCAACCCCCCCCCCCCCCCCCC
>LSSN01001106.1:0-11441 GCA_001970855.1 Smittium culicis | reverse complement strand
GTTCTTCTTCGGTAAGCGGAGTTCTGAAGAAGTCTTCTTCAATCGACGGGAGTGCCTCGGTGAGTTCAGGATAAACTGTTAGGTCGGTAACTGGGATCCTTGTAGTTACGTACGGATCCTCGGTTTCTGCGTTACGTTCCCTTTCACGTAAGAGTTGCTGTACCATGTCAGTCAGTATCTTGAGTTGGTCCTGGCCTACGGTTGCTTGTGTTTCAGCTTGCTGTTCCATAATTTGAGTTGAAGGTAAATAATCTTTTTTTTTTTTTTTTTTTAAAAAAGTATTCTATTAAAATTTTATGAAAATCTTTATGCTGGTAGAGTACCTTTGCGAAAGAAAAGATGATAAGGATATCACTAACGTGTACTTCACAGTCTATACCATAAAAAATTTTTTTAGTTCATTTTATTCACTTATTTTTATTGGCTTTAGATTTTCGGTTTAGTTTTATCCAATAAGATGATAACACTTAATATGTCTCCTCTCCAAAGTATAATAAGGTGAATTCTTTATCCACAAATACCACTTTGAATAAACTCGTAAATGCCTTTTAAATATTACTTTTTTTTTAGTACCATTTGATCCGCTAATTTAAACCCACAATACTTATTTTCAAAATAAGTAAAAAAAAAAAATCGATATTTTATACTTGGAGCTAAAGTTTGTCTTTAATCATATTTATAGCCAATAATTGGATATAACTGGAACTTTGATTTTAATTGTTTTTTCTCTTAATTTTGCGATATAAACGGCTAAAAGTGATTTATTCAGTGTATATGATTGATCTCTTGGATTTTTATATCATTTGGTTAGATAGACTTTACTATTAGTTAAAAAGCCATTTAAATTAATATCTCTTTAGTTAATGTCTAATTTATTTTTTTGCATTTTTTGCAAACCCAGATAGTATATATCTGGCTTTTACTTGTATCGAAACTTTCCTTCCAACAAAAAAAAAAAATTTTTACCCACTAACAGTTTGTATACTATTCACCTGTTTGATGAATAAAACTCACAAACTAATAAGAATCAATGTCTCAATTCTGTCCATTATTTTAAAATTCACAGGCTATTTTTAGCTAGTAAAAACAATTTCCTCCAATTTCTCGAGTTGTTAGGCTTAAAGCCAGAGCCAATAGGCTAAATAGCTACTAGAAATTGGCCCACTATCCAATAGCCTGTTTGAATAGATTATTTTTATTTGCTGCCATTATATAAAATTATTTCTCTTTTGATTTATTAAAATTTTTGCTATAGCCAAAACCGTTATATGATAAGCAGCCTTCATAAACTCTTTTAAGGCAATTTGCATCTTTAGCAGTTAGAACTGATAAGTTTATCCATCACTTTTCATACTTCCAGGCTAATAAAATAAGTTCAATATGGCTGCCATCTTAAGAAGTAAGTTTAAATCTCAATTTTATAAACTCTAGTAAATAGGTAAAATGAAAAATATCAACAATTCTTTAACTAACTGCTTCAATAGGACCGATCGTGTTATTTGGCCCATCCGGTAGTGGAAAAAGCACTCTTATAAAAAAATTATTTGCCGAATTCCCTAATGACTTTGGTTTCAGCGTTTCACACACTACCAGATCACCCAGAGAAGGAGAAGTTGATGGAGTCGCATACAACTTTGTTAAGCGTGAAGAGTTTTTGAGAATGATCGAAAACCAAGAGTTCATCGAACATGCCCAGTTTTCGGGAAACCATTACGGATCCTCGATAAAAGCCGTCGAGGTTGTCCAGAAAACCGGAAGAACATGTATTCTTGACATTGAAATTGAAGGTGTTAAGCAAGTTAAAAAGTCAAACCTCAATGCAAGATTTGTTTTTGTTTCTCCTCCTTCGATTGAAATCTTGAAGCAACGATTAGTTGGTCGCAACACTGAAACCGATGACAGCTTGAAGAAGCGCTTGGACGCAGCAATTGGCGAGATGGAGTATGGAAACTCTCCTGGATCTCACGATATCAAAATCGTCAATGATGACATCGACAATGCATACAAAACACTAAAAGAATTTATCTTTGAATCTTAATTTTACCTTTCTTACAAAATGCATACTCACCCTAATTACTATTCATTATTTTTTCAATTTTTAAAATAAATCGCCCTATCCCCAATTCTCTGACAGCCAAAAACTACTTCTTATTTTTACAGCTATATAATATCTTTTTTTCTCTACTATCAAATTAATTGCTCATATTTTTTCTTTATTTATTATTGTAAAAAATAAGTGTAAATAAATAAGTATTCTAAATGTTTAAATAAATCTATTTTCAATCTAAAGTGTGATGCTTGCTTCTTTCTATGTAACAATTATGCTAAAGTATATCTATTTCTGTATTAATTTTGGTACTCGCTTGTTTTGCGGAATTGGCGGTAATCTAAGTACAATTTATGATGGCAATAATTTATAAAGCCGCAAAAAATGTTTAATATCGCTATGAAAAAAAATAATGCATTATTATGTCGATATGTTAATTACCTTTTTCTAGGAAGTGGGGGAAGTTTTTTATGGATGGGCGGTTCTTCAGGTTTTGTACTAAACCGAATGTCTGATATGATAGATCCACTACCAGGGATTGGTGGCAGTTTTCTTGGGACATTAGGGTATCCACTTTCATTGTTAAATGTATTGCTTTGTTGTATATCTTCTGCAAAGCTATTCTTGAGTAATGAGCTCGCATTTTTCTCTTGAACCGAAATTTTATCTTCCAACTCGAGCTTCTCAAGTCTCTTTTTGAGCTTACCAATCGATTCGACTGATGATTTGCCTTCAAAATTATCTTCGTAGTGACGGTTTGCAAAATCTTGAATGTTGCAATTTAGAACTGTGTTACTTATTGCTTCATTGTTATCAAATTCATTATTTTTCATCAATTTTGATGAGCTTGTTTCTGATATTCTTATTGAGGGTACTTTTGTGTCGAGTCTTACAGCTGAGTTATTCTCCCTACTCGCTTCATTTTTCTCTATTTGCTCCAAATCGCTACTGTGTATTTTTAGGTCCTCAATTAGCTCGTCCAATACTTTATTGCTAATAAAGACGTTGCTTGTTCGTGCTGATCTTTTGGAGTCTCGACCTGAAGGTGATGAATCAGGTAAATATTTTGAGTAGCTTGAACCTGTAGTTGACTTGAAATTTTCACTCTTTTCGGTAACGAGATTAGTTGAGTCTTTATTTCTAATGGATATACCTTCATCCATTGTATTGCTGATAATATTAGCGCTATCTAGTCTAGTAGAATTATTAATAGATTGTCTATTAACTTGTTCTGAAGTTATAACTGATTGTCTTGAGCCTGTTCTCTCGAAAGCAACCTTACTTTTAGCTGAAATTGAATATATACTTTTTTTTGTCTCTTCTTCAGCACCATAATCGTTTTCATTAGTTATTTCAGAAACTTTATTATTTAGCGATAGATCATAATTCTCGTTATCTGGAAAATTTCCAAAAACCATTTTTTCTCCAGCTCTACAGGCCTTGCTATCATTTCGCGATTCGATACATTCGCTATTCGATCGCGCAGCATCTTTAAAAGTAGAAGAACTTGGTTTGTTATTTACTTCAAAACCACCTTTGGAATCGCTATATACTCTAGAATTGTTTAAATTCGACTCGCCTGGTGAATTTTTTAACGATTTAGGGCTAATTGTTGGTAGAGGCTTGTATGGAGTATAACTTATTGGCGATTTTTCTGTTCCTGGTGTACGATTCTCTGAATAGAATAAAGGTTTTGTCAAAATGGAGTTTACTATTTCTTCTTCAGATTTGATACAAACACTTTCCATAGTATGTTTTTGTTTATTGGATATTTGTGACCTTAAAAAGCTTTTTATATTAGACAGTGGCGGAGACGGAATCCTATTTACATTAATTTCGCTTATAGCTTGGATAGTTTTGGCAACAGTCATTTTGGATATATTTATAGAATCTGCTTGAATAAACTTATCAATTCTTTCTGACATTGATTTCTTGGATACTCTGTTAGATTCATTTTTTATAAAGCTGTCGATAGTGTTGCATCCAGAGTTTACATAGCTATTTAGTGATTCGTTCTCTATCAGTTCTCTAGTAGGAATAGATATAGAGTTTTTGTTACTATTTTTTAAGTTCTTTTCAACAATACTCCTTGAAGTCCCGTATACAGATTTTTTTTGACTTTTAAGTGCGTCTGAGTCAATAATTTGATTCATTCTTTCTATAATTGATTTTTTAGATCTTATTGTTGAGCGGCTTTGGTTCAATTTTCCCGCTTTTTCATGACTAAACCCAATCGTTTTGAATTTTGAGTTCAGATCAAATTCATTATTTATTCTATTTATAGACCTGTCTATTGATAATTTTAATGAATTAAATTCTTTGCTGTTACTTTGAGTTTCAATAATTTTTTCATTCCCGTGGCCATTTAAATTTTTTATTTCTCTATACTTGCTAGTATCCCCTATGCTTTGAATATTTGATTCATTAATTAAGCTTGCCTTTCTTGAGTCAGATATTTTTCTATCTATTATAGAGTTATCGCCCTTGCTATTATGCAAATTTGGCTCTGCTTCATGCACAGTATTAAAACTTATACCTAGACCAGACAGGGGCTCGATATCTTTGCTTTCGTTTTTAATAGAATTGTGGCTTTTTACACCCAACTCTTCAGTTTCTTGGTCGATATTATTTTGCTTCAAGGCCAAAAAGGGTTTTGAATTAGTAAATTCTGCTTTATCTTGTGCTACAGATTCCAATTTTATGTTTTGAAAAGCATACATGGCTTCAAATTCTACGATTACTTCGACTAGCTCCTTGTACCCCAATTTTCGAGCAATTTTTTTAGCTTTTTCAAGGTGTTTACCAGGCGCGAAATATTTTCTATCAAAATCGTGCTGTAGCAACGCGTACACAACAGATATTTGACCGGCTGATATAGCTAATGTCAAAGCGGACCAACCATTCTGTAAAAAATAAAAATAAATAGGCATATTAGATAATCATAAAATTAATGATAAAAAAACAAATTCTATTTCTTACATTATCGAAAGATTTTGTTTTTGTCCCTCTTTTTCTTAAAAGCGCAGATACTACTTGATTGTGACCCTTGTAACTAGCCAGCATTAGTGCAGATTTTCCTGTGTTATCTTTGTGATTCAAATCTTTTTCACCAAATACCAGCATTGTTTTAACTACATTTAGGTGACCATTGAATGCAGCCATTTGGAATGGTCTTATTCCATCTATATTGGTGATGGATGAATCTGCACCATATACTAATAATATTTCAACACATTTAGAATTACCACAAGCTGATGCATAGTGCATGGCTGTATCTCCCCTGAAATCTAAAATTGTTATTATTTTTATTATTTAAAAAAATTAAATTCATTTTTGAAACCGCTATTGTATAGCCAAATATTAATTGTATTGATATTTAATATATTTTGAAGATAAAAAATCAGGCAAGTATAAGTATTCAATGAAAATTCCACATCTAGTGTAATTATTTACCTTTTGCATTCAAGTCAGATATCTTTTGTTTACATATCCATTTTGTTACGTTAACTGATCCATAATTACAAGAAAACATCAATGGAGTAATATCATTTCTTCTCTTTAATAACACAACACTTTCGCTAAATAAATTTTTAGACCCAGGCCCAATGAACTTTTTAAGTAGCTCAATATCATCATTATAGCATACTTTGAAAATAAATTCATCAGGGTTTTTACTGATAATATCTTCAGCATCAAAGTTAGGTAAGTTTTTTTGTATCTCACTTTCAGGAGATCCTTTTCCGCTCTCTGATTCAGTTTCGGATTTATTGTTCGCGTCTGAGGTTAGCTCAGCGCCACTATCAATTTGATTTCTTGTGATAAACTTTCCATTATAAGTAAAATGAATTGGCGAATATTTGCTTTCAATTAAGGTTGCGTCCAGAGGGATATAGTCTCGAATAGACGATGTTTTCATATTCCAAGCGTCGGCGTGATTATTATATATATTATTTTGAACTCACCTATAAAAATATAAATGTATCCAGGGGTGCTTTTTTTTTTTTACCTTCTTTATGAATTCCTGTAAGTTTGTTTTGGCTTTTTAAATTTTCAAAATTAAAAAAGGGTATAGTTGCTGTTTTTTAATTGAAAATTTCGTCCTTATAAAATGTTTAGTTTCATTTTTTTCATTTTATTTTTTAGTACTGATATTAATAGAACCTCGATTTTGTAGCTTAATTTCTATATAAATACAAATGAGTTTATGTTTTCGTATTAAGGAGAGGCTTTTTTAAAAGGAA
The DNA here is from genome assembly GCA_001970855.1 of Smittium culicis. Taxonomy (NCBI): domain Eukaryota; kingdom Fungi; phylum Kickxellomycota; class Harpellomycetes; order Harpellales; family Legeriomycetaceae; genus Smittium; species Smittium culicis. The sequence goes on along the minus strand of LSSN01001106.1, from coordinate 5,153 downwards.
AGGAAAATAATCTAGTAATATAGAGCTAAAATAAATATTTTTATATTTACTCGAGGCTTAGATTTTTTTTAGAAAATAAAAAAAGTATATAAAATGCTACTAAAAATACCAAATTTAAAAATTTTTTGTTATAAGGAGGCTTTGAATATCATACTTTGTTAAAATGCCATTTTTTATAAAGGAAAAATAGTTACCTCATAATACTCTCTTCTACTTGATGTGCTGAAACTTTGTGAAATCATTTCAACAATTAAAAAAAAGTAATTATTTCGATTATTCTGCTAAAGAAGTGAGAATAATTCTTTATAACGTTAGGCTCTTAGGGACTGGGCTTTGGTAACAAGGTGTTATAGCTATAAATACTTTAGTTTTTTCGAGCTATTCACATCCCCAGACACTATAACAAGACCTATAAGAACATTTATCCCCGCAATTTCAATCTTTGATATATATGTGTAGAGTCTTCTAATTGGAGTAACGTACCATATACTCTATCTAAACAATTCAGTAGGTGCGATTGTAAATTATACTTGAGAATTTATTTGGGATTGTGGGGTAGAAGGAATTTTTATAACAATACAAGCAGTATATCACTTCATGTTGAACTTGCTAAATGACTCGCGTTTAACTATAATTATTTAGTTGAAACATGATTTCTTTTAAAAATATCACGAGACTCTAAATAATTTGAAAATAAATAAATAAATAAATAAATAAATAGTCATTCATATAGACTATACGATACTAATTCCAAAAATATTAGATAAATAGCTTTTTATTAATATTATCTTGCCACAGCTGTGGTAATAAATTCGTATGTAGTGTTATTGGCTATAATTCTTATTTAGCTTGGGCCTAGAAGAGTCATTCTATAACAGAACCCAAACCTCTAGAATAATAATTAAATCTGTAAAATTCAGCCATTATTACGTAGGATGTATATTCGATATAGTGTTTTATAAATCCAGCGCATTCAATATTACCTTCGCTTATGGTTAAAACAAAGTTGTATCCAATTTTTTTGTATACAAAAATGGTCTCCTGGCATTGAAGCAGAGGTTAATAAACATTAAAGCATAAATCATTAAATATCTGATCTAACGAATAGAGATGTCCACAGATTGATTATTTACCAATAAATAAACAATGATGCTAAAGTAAATTTACGGGATAAAATATAGACTTTATAAAGCTTTAATTTAAATATTGTGCTCAATTCTAATTCAAATCTCTTTGGCTTGCAAAGTAAGAAATAATATTTATACGCTTTCATGTCTGGCAGCTGGGTAAACAGTTTATACAAAAAAGCGCTATGGCTACCTGTTGTGGTTTTTATTAATAACCATGTAGTTTCAGCAACTTTCATATCAGGCAGATCGATGCAGGTACTATTTTCATTTTAAAAGAATGCTTAATCTATATTAGAATTCTGTTACAATCATAAAATCGCCGTAGCTAATTTGACCTTTTTTTGTATTGACACTAATGATAATAAAGTTAACCTTGATTGATGCTCTTTTTATAGCCAGTCCTGAATCCCGATAAAAACCTTTTGAAAAAAGACTTGGTCATCTTAAATAAGCTAGTTACTGGTGGGAACAGTAAAACTAAGCTTAAGAGGGGAGATGTGGTAACCTTCCGTAGTCCGACTAATCCTGGCGATGTTCTAGTTAAAAGAATCGTTGGAATGCCTGGCGATTTGGTGAAACCGATTAAACACGATTCAGCAGCATCTGGATCGGCACTAGCACATTTCCATAAAGATCAAGTACTGCCAGAATTTTTACAAATACCTCCAGGCCACTGCTGGGTTGAGGGTGACGAAGGCTTTCACAGCATTGATAGCAATACATTTGGATATATACCCTTAGGCTTAGTTATAGGAAAAGCATCATTTGTAGTGTATCCTCTCTCTAATTTTGGCTCCATTAAATCCTTTATACCTGATTGGAAGCTCAGCAGGATTAGCAGATAACTCTTATTAGTCTTCAATCACCGCTCAGTATTTTTATTGGCTAAAAAATACAACTTACAACTAACCAATCAATTTTAATGACCACCTGTCTTAAATCAATAAAAAATTGCAATTAATTTCTTCAAACTATGTATCTTTATAAATAAACTAAAATTACTGTAACACAGTTCTATCTATATATTGTTTTTTTAATTCAATAATCATAACCGAATGTCCACACAAAAGTATAACTGATTCATACGCTTTTACTTTTTTATCTCAATCTAATCACTTAATTTATCCCTGTTCTTTAAATATAGCACTGAAAGAAAGCGACGACTTTGGGATCGCGATGATACTGGAAATGCAGTAGAGTCTGCTAATTCTGAGATAACTCGCCAAGATAATAGTATAGTTTCGTTTTTGACGCTATAGATACCCGCTATTCATATTTTATTTTTATTTCATTGTTTCTATAATTTATCTTTTTCTTTCGTTATTCGCATTTATAATTTACCTTTTTTATCTGACTCTTTTCAAAAATTTCTATCGTGATTTAATTTATTCAGAATTTACGGTAAATTATTTTATATTTATGATAGTTAGATCATTAATTCCCTTTGCTCATTTCATATTAAACTTTATGTACGATTATACAGGTTCATAGAAATGTAAAAATGATCGTACCGCAATCTCTTGATCGCTTAAATGATTCTAGCTTCAAGAGTGAATTTTTCAAGGATACTTCTTCTAGTAAGATTTAAAGCTTAAAAAATAAAGAATTGGCATTTAAAAATAAATTACATTTTTTCCTATCCTCTTAGCTTTCTCTCTAATTGGAAATGATAACTTCTCCAGTCCGATTTCGTCTGATTCTGGAACAATAGACTTAAAATTTTCTTCTGAATCATCTTCCCAACTCGATAAGGCGCTGGATTATTTTAAGACGTCTTTAAACACTACTTTTATTCACATTTCTGAGATTTTTGACGACTTGGAACTTAAAAAAAATGTTACAGACCAGATAAACTCTCAAATTGAAACAAATGGTAATAATTACTCGGCTATCAAGGTAAAATACATTATAATAGACGGTATTTCTCTATTTATTCATTATTTCATTTAAAAGAATTCATGCTAAATTTAAATTCAAATGATATAGAGCCCTGAAAATGAACTTAAAGTTTTAATTGAAATACCAATTGACGACGGATTTGATACAATAAATCGCATATCTGGTGACTCAAATGAAAATATTAATTACATCCAAAACTTTACAGGATCTACTATTAAAGTATGCAATGGTTCATCTAATGATGAAAAAAATAGTCAAACTAACTCTAATACTACATCTACAAACCTAAACCCACACTACATTATTATCTCAGCAGATTCAAAAGAGGCTGCTTCTAATGCACTTATTTTTGTTTGTGACTTACTAAACTCAATTGAAGCTGAATATTTGAACTATAAGAACCTAAAAAATACATCTGAAATAAAGCCCTATACCCATCAAAATTTAAATCAATCTAATATCAACTCTAACAAATTTACCGATATCAATGGCTACCATGGTGACATGACCTCAAGATCTTCGATTGAAAATACACACACAGACCCTAAATTCAATAAAATAACAAGCCATAGTATAAAAACAAAAGAAATCGTCACACCCAAAACAGCTTACGTTTCCAGCGACCCTCTGTCTATGATGCTTTCTAGTAATAAATCTAAAAAGGAAGATAAAATTATTACTACTGCATTAAATTCATCATATCTAGAATATGAATCCGATTCTGACGTAGAGTCAGAAGGAAAGCTAACCTCTAAGAATAGCAAAAACAATAGCGTAAATAATAACTCTAACATATCCGAACCAGAATCTAAACCCTTTTGGATGGCCTAAAATAAAATGTACATACTAATGGCTAATATTTATGAATTTTTTGCTAGTTTATAATGATAATATCATATCTATACTTTTCTTCTGATATTAGCCCAATATAAATATATTTATGGCTAAAGTTTAAAAAAAAAATTTATTTTTATGCTATAACACCTATAGCATTCATGCGTTTGCGAATTTAGAAAAAGAGGTCCTTTTTTTAGTCACCTTTTTTATCTGCTAGTGCAAGATAACTGCTTCGAAAGACCAATTTAATAAATTTTGCGCTTTATAATAGGTTATGAAAATAAAGGAAATTTTTCGATGTAATAAAAATTTATTTTAATGCTTCTCGTGTACACAATAAATTTTTATATTTTTCTCTGAATAAACTTTTAACTAGATATAAGAAATAAATTATCAAATCAGCTTGATTGGTTTTTTATCTACCAATTTCGATTATCTCTTCCATTGATAAAAAGTAAATTATATGATTTTCGTGAATAAATATTTGAAAATAACATTTCTGTATTTTGAATAATATACTCAAAAAAAAAATTTTTTTTGAATTTTAGGGTACAACTGAAAAACTTTCTAATAATAACTGATTTTTATATGTTTTATTGAAAGTTAAATTTACTGGAAAATCAATTGAAATTATAGCTTCCTTTCATGTCTTCTAGTCTATATTTTGCAAATATTTTTTCTATCTGGAATTGTAATACACTTTTCTAATTTACTTATTTATATCTGCAAAAAGACAGTTTTCCGCATAAAAATAGCACTTTGGCTATAAAAGACTTTATGATATTTAAATTTATGATATATTTATTATTTTTTTTATTTTTTTATATCTTTTTTATTTTTATACACACCAAACCTTTCTCAATCAAAATAAATTTTTCTCGGGTTAAAAGGTTAAAAATGATTGAATTTTATTTAACCGATATTTAACATCTTTTTTATATGGGATATTCTTAGGGTGAACGGGACATATTTTCTTAGAAATTTTATTTGATCATTTAAATTGGGTAAAGATATTGGTCGTATCAGATAAACCATTCGACAATGTTTTCTAATAATATTTAAAAATAAGGTTAATGCTGCTAATTGGGAAAAACTTAATAGGAAAAGTTCCGTTCCTTGAAATAATCTCCCATATATATGTAGAAGTTTTAGCTACTGCGGCCAAATCCTTCGGTTCTTTTGAGCGTGTGCTCATAGGGCTCATGTTGATATTGGATGTATTTTTATTTAGAGTTTGGTTTATCAATAAAGAGTTTAAAATGTTGTATAAAAGATTTATTTAGTTGT
>LSSN01001102.1:0-28471 GCA_001970855.1 Smittium culicis | reverse complement strand
TTTTTTAAATACACTTCCAGCTCTTCTTTAATACTTTTTATTCCTCTGATATTGTAGGTCATGACTTTTATAGTGTCATGACCAGGGCTGTGTATTTTTGACGCTTTTTGGCGCTCAAAAGCCTCCAGAGTAAGGCTGGTAGAGTTTTTGAGTGTGTTTGAAAATATTATTTAGTGGGGTCGGTTTTGGCTGATTTTACTGCCTTTGGCGCAGTTTGAGCGACATTTTGAGATGGATCCCGAGCAGCTAGCGCTCCCATCTTGAATGCGTCAGCACCGCCAATAGCAGCTCTATGATCTATTGAAGTATCGTGAGTTATACTATCCGTCTTTGCATTCTTAAACTCGAAGGCGTGCGGTCTGAGCCGGTTTTCGGCCAACGGTATTGATGTTATAAACGATTTTATTAATGAAATATGACAAAAAAGTGTAAAAAATAGACTAAATTTCAAAAATTTCTAAGTGTATAAAAAAATTAATAATTCTCTGTGTTCTGATAGGGCCGCTTGAAAGAAAATATTTTCCAAGTGAGAGAGAGAGGTATGTACCCTGAGTCATACATATTGTTAACAATCCGTCCAACACTCATTAAAAAAGCGAATTCATGATTCTTCTATGATTTATAATACATTTAATATTTGCCGTTATTTTACAATATACATACCTAAAATATACTCTCGCTAATAACTATAACATTTGGGAATAACTGTTTTTAATCGGAGGATCTGAAATAGTCCACAATTAAGGAAAGGAAATTTTAATATCGAATCATAAAAGTGCACGTATTAATTTATTTTTAATATATATGGAGACTGTCAGAATCTGCATCCGTCCTCGCATTGTCAGAAATAATTCCGACATAGCAAGATCATCAACGAGGCCAAATCTGACATAATTACCAAGAGAAATAAATTTCAATAGATATAACCAAGATTAGAGCCCCACACTTCCCTTTACGGACAGTGCAGTATGATTCATCGTCCAGCCTGTTTTAGGTGACTTTGTTCGGAAACAAAGGCAAAGAAATAAACTGTATACAAGATCCTTGTAAGTACAGTCGATAAGGCTATCATAAATGCACGCCAATTTTGTTTATATACAAATTCTTAATTTTTTTTGTACTAATATACTTATGGGGTGTAAATCTCAGTATGGTATTATCTAATTTGACAGTTATTTTTAAACTATTGATTTTGTTTTTTATTGGATGTGTGGCTGTATTATGAGTTTTGATTATTGACATGTTCATTCAACTAATAGGCTTATTTTCGCTTATTTATTAAATATCATCATATAACTATAGGCCAAATTTATTAACATTTTATCTAATAGCTATTTTCTATTTTTTGGTTGGTATGGGAAACTCTTAGGGCAAGCGGAACTTTTTTTCTTTGAAAATATATTTGCTTATTCAACACTTTCTTTCCCAAATCACTTTGATCTAATTAATTTTATGATTCGTTTATATTATAAAAGGGCATTTATTATTTGCTGTTTTTTTACAATACACCATATATTATTAAGGCCTCGGAATTATAGCATTTTATTTGAACACTGTTGGATATATCTGGTGGGTCAAAAACATTCTATCGCCCGTGAAAGGGTTAAATTAAAGCTTGCTCTTATTCCTTTCCCGCGCGGTAGAATGTTTTTGACCCATCAGATATATCCAACAGTGTTCAATGAAAATCGATTAATTCCGAGGCTTTAATAAATATTATTTTTTTGATGAATAATAACTAACAGTAAATTTCAATATTAACCATAAACGAATCAATAAATTAATTTTTTTCAAAGAGTGTTGATTGGGAAAGGGTTAATATTATGTTCCTTATATTTCAAGATGCATTATATATTTATTCTCTTTTTTTTTATACAAACCAAAATTTGTAAAATATATCTCGTTATTTTTAAAGAAACTGCAATACTTTTTTTCTAGAGATCAGCAAAGATTGAACTAATAAATAGCTAATTTCATTTCCAACTTGGAGAGAAATCTAGAATATTCTACAATTTGAGATTGTATATAAAATGTCACTTAAAAATGCATATTTTTTCAACTAATAATCACATTCTTTTATTTCCGAGGATTTTATCATTTTTGAATAATATTATATCAAATATGTATTGGCCGAATGCAAGATTATCAGAAAAACTAATATCCTTATGTAAATTTATACCTCTAATACATAAACTCAAGCTAATATTAATTACTATCTATTTATCAATTTTACTAGAATGGTCTATATTTTTCTAATACAATCGTTAAAACTAATAAATTATACCTCGAACATAGAAATTAAAGTAAAATACGGCTATTTAGAATACCCTAATATTCTAAATACCAAACAAAATGCCAAATTTACTAATCGAACTTGATGAAATTTAATTAAAGCTCCTAATTCCAACATTTTAAAGTGATAAGCTGTACAATTTGAGTTTCTATGAATTCCAAAGACGAACAATTCATTTATTCTATTAAACTGCAAAGAATCTGTTGCTTTATAGCAGGAAAATCCCCGTTGATTTGATTTTTTTTTTGGGTTTATACTACTTTCGTTTCAAGTTACATTTTTTTTATAAAAATTTTATTAGATTCACTGTGAGAAAACGGAGTATATAATAATGGCTATAACAAGCAATCAGCTATATACAAGATTAACATCGTACGGATATATTAAAATGCGGTTTGTTCAACCCATTTATAAATTGGGGATGAAGTTAGAGATGTAATCAATATAGCGATAAAATTCGATGCATATACTCTTACATATCAAAGCATCATCTGAGATGCATTGCGTTTTTATCATTATTTGAGTGTTAATAAATTTTATTTATTATTATATGAAATTTATATATTTTTTAAATTAGAAAACAAATCGATTGGTAACTATTTTTATATGCTAATACTCAAATCAAAACAAGACTTGCTTTTAATATTTTATTAAAGATTTATATTTCATGGTGTTTGTAAACATTTTATACCCAAATCTCTTTTTATATATCAAAAACCCACAGAAATTTCAATAATATTATTTTTTAGGTTTTTTAGTGAATACTATATTTACGTTACATAATTGTGTAATTTTAAGAGTATTAAATCTCACCATTATTTATCTGGATTGCTATAAAAAGGCTATAGGTAATAAAGGATATTTTTTATAATAATTATATATATATTTTTGCTTACAACTACAATTGAATATAGATTCGAATAAGCTTAGATAGATGTGTTCACTTTTTTTTTCAAATGATAACAGATTTTGATTCGATATGTTTCAGAAAAATTCATAATATAGACGAGTAGATTGAATTAGTTGTAAAAAAAAACAAAAATATTGTTGTAGCGCATTTTTTAACTATGAAGTACAGGTTGTGGTCCTCGATATGTAATCTTTGAGAATTTTTCTGAAGTAAGGAAACGATATTTTTCTTATGATTACTAATAAAAATGTGTAAAGAGAAATTAAGTATATCATTTGTGGAAATTGGTAACAAGAATCCTTATCAATATTTTTGGCTATTAAATGAAATCAGTGTTTATATTTTATTTATTCAGTCGAGGTAAATAATAAGCGAATATTAAATTATTGAATAAATGTAGATACAATAGTAAATTTATTACTTTATATTGAGCAAATTGAAGTAGGGTAGAGAAGCTAAACTGTGTGGATAGTAATTCCATAGCTTTGATTATTAGGCGGGTTTTCTACCAGTATTTCTTAGATAGAGTTTTACAATAAAATTATACATATGGATACTTATGGTATCCCTTGTACTATTAGAGCAAAGTATGACTTTTGGAAAATATAATGTTAATTTTTTATAAGAATCAATGTGGCTCTAAGCTATAAAACTAGGAGATAATAAAAGCCTCATTGAATGGCAGAAACTAAATTAGATCTTGCTAAAGCTTTGGTATATTTACATGTACTTTGTAGTTATGATTACTCATTATATTAGATGGCGCAAAAGTCAAAGAATATGAGAAAAATTTGAATGTGTTGTATACAAATTCGATGTTACTATTTAAATTGCATTTTGAAGAAAATTACACATTTAATCAGAGAAAAAAAGGCATTTTTTCATAAATAATTAGTAATGTTTGTTTAGTAGGATGAATGAGCCAATAATAACCACATTTAAAATTTAAATGCTATTCTGAGGAATATAATGACAATACCTTTATACCATTGGATAAAATTAAAGGACTATTATACTATCAACTATTGGTTTAAAAAAGATAATATGGATTCCTATATATGTATTGGAATTCAGATTTGGCTCTATAATTATCACAGCCAATGGAAGGAGGTAGAAGAGTCGTAGAGAGGGAATTTGAAAAAATACATTTTACGCATAGAACTGAATAGAAATTATCGCGGGCAGAATTGAAAGGGGCTTAAAAGGTCAGATAGCTTCGTATAAAAAATCAGCTTAGTAATAAAGGCTTATCTTTTTCTCTTGCGAACTGATCGTTTTTACATTTATTCTATAACATTTACTTCATTTATATACTTCATTCTTGTAATTTATATCTCTTCTTACCTCCTCGCATCAAGAAGCTCATAATATCCCAATCAATAGACTTTTATAACTAACTGATGCTGTACTGATTTTTGCAAAGTTTTACAACTATAACTATTTACAGACATATTTCCTTTTTATTTCCACTGCCTTCACATTTTATTCTTCAAAAAACATCCCTTTTAGCATTAAATTCAATCCGCCCAGTCTTTTAAATCCTAAGCTATGACTGACTCGGCCCAAGAGGAATCTTTTCTTAAAGTTAAAGCATTACTAGATGGTCAGGAAAGCGTTTTCCAGGTATCGATCGCCGTTAATGATAACACTTTAGGCGAACTCAAGAAAAAGCTTTCTGAGCTTTCTGGTGTAGAAGAAAGCCGCCAAAGACTAATCTATTTAGGAAGAGCTCTAGTTTCTGAAGAAAGTAAACTATCTGACCTCGGTATACTTCAAAACCACACACTTTTAATGGTCGAGAGACCCAAAGATTCTGCCTCCTCTGGTTCTAATTCCAACACAAATGGTCCCAGCAGTTCTAATGATTCATCAAACGACACCGCACACACTGCAAGCTCAATTTCTATTAATGGTGTTCCGATCTTACCAACAGCAGCTGGTAGTAATCCTGATCCTCTTGCAAGCATTCCTAGATCTTTTCCACAGAGAGGGTTTTCTGTTTTTATGCTGTCTGAGCCCACTACATTTGTTCGAAGACAATACATGTCTAATAATAACTCAGTGCCAATATCTCGTTTCACTGGACCACCTCCTCCCCCGAGAGCTACTGGCATTCGTAATCCCCCGCGTCAGAGTTCTCGTGAGACAACCCCCAGAAACACTACAGCTAACACAAATCCTACTTCTGACTTAGCAGGTCAAAATTTTGCGACTGATTTGGCAAATAATGTTTACCCTTCGATTAGACAGCTACATGGAAACCGTAATTGGCAAACTACTTCACAAGCTATTCAGAATTCGTCTGATTCTAATGCTAGAATTGATGATTTCTTCAACCCTTCTATGTATGACTCTGTCAGCTCTTCCCTATCTGAGATTTCTTCATATATTGATTCTCAAACCAACGCTGCCACTTCAGTCATTTACCAGTCATTAAATTCAGATTCTGAAGTTAATTCTTCAGCTTCTCATCCTCCTTCTCGTGCTACAACCCCCTCAACACAATCTAATAACAGTGATTTGCAAATACTAGGTTCGCACGGCCGCAACCTTATCGATCTAGCTGATGTTTTGCTTGCTGCCTCCCAATCACTTAGGACTTTGGGAGGCAATATGATCCGAAGCTCTTTAACTTCAAATAACCCTGGCACTCCTACTGATGGTGGCTCAAATACTAACTCAGATAACATATCTTCTGCTTCAGATTCTCAACCGATGGATGTAATAAACAGCCACACTTCTACGTCGTCAGCAAACTCTAACTCCGACTATAATCTACAAGATGAACTTTTTAACGTAATTAGAGTTTTACCTAACATTTCAAGAGCTTCAAGTAATGCTGTCCACTTTTTGACTAGCTCATTGTCTCGTTTAAATATGGTTAATTCTCAAAACCAACGTGATTCGCAATTTCCTTCTAGCAGAACTACACCAAATCTGAGTAATGATAGATTTTCAAGCGCACACGAAAGTTTGAGCCAACTTCATAGTGGCCGCCCTGTTAGAATATCGTATTCCACTAGAGAAGAACCTGTTTCGGTTACAAATGAAAACATTAACTCTACACCTCAGCTGAATTCCAACTCAAACTCAACGGGAACTATTAATATTTCTACCAGGCCCGACAATAATTTTTCTAGAGCCAGTAATATACACATTACTCTTAACACTTCTATCCCTGGTCGAATTATCCAAAATATATCAATTGGCTCTAGTCCCAACCAAGGCACAAGAGTAACATCTGACCAAACGCCTCATTCGAGCTTTAATTCCAATGCTACTTATCAAAGCACCACCACAGAATCCGAATCTACTAATTTATCTGCTGATCCACCAACTGTACCATCTTCAATTCCTGCACCTACCGTAATAAGTATCCCTGCACCTACTGTAACAAGTATTCCTGCACCTACTGTAACAAGTATCCCTGCTCCTCCCGTTATTCCAATTATTCCTATCGTCGATTTGGGATCTATTTACTTCCCACTACTTGAGCAGAATGTCGGTTTAAATGCTAATAATACTCAAAACGAGGCTGATAACACCAATTTAGATATTCCCGTTAGTCAAAATTCTGTTCAGAATCCAACTTCCGAAACCAATGGATCTTCCAATAGCTTGCGCCCTGCATCAACTCAACCTGAAAGGTCTACAAGCCTACAACTCAGTAACGGCGGAATTCAGTTTTCAGCCACTACACCTGCACCTGTCACTACACCTGGTTTATCTTCAGCAGCTGGAAGTACTAATAATCAGTCAAGTGGGCTAATCCCTGAGCCTACTAGAAGTGATCCTCTGGGATTTAACGGAATTTTTCGGAATTTAGCAAATCGCTTGGATGATGCCAGGTCTATGATTAGTAATGCTAATACTTTGAATGTTAATACCCCTCAAATTGGGCTATCTCCTACTCGCTTATTTAGACCCACGCCTGCAACTGGAAGTATCTTTTCTCGAAACAGTGTGGACAGCGTTACTGATACTACAAGAGACCAAACTTCTGAAACAACAACCAGCTCCAGGGTATATACCAGTATTAACTCAAACTCATTATCGAGCGAACATAGAAGTTCAAGCCAGAGTGTATTTACTAATAATGACATAAGTAGTGAGCGCACAAGTAGTAGACTATCAAATACCCGACCAAGCTCTCCAGAGCCGTCATTTTCGCAGCAAAAAAGATCCAAAAACAATTAGTTAAATTTTATATTTTTTATTTTTGTAGACTAGAAAAACTTTTTAATATTATTGGTAATTCTTATATGGTTCAAGCTCTTTTTTATGGAATATCATTTTTAATACGGAGTTTATGTTGAAATATTAATGAAATCCTGGTAAGCAGGATTTATTATAACTTCTAATGATTTGAATTTATATCTAGCGTTAAAAAATAAAGATTAATATTTGTTTAGGATTATCTCTATTGTTTGTGATTTTTAACAGCGAAATTTATTAATGATAAAGATCGAGTTGAAATGGTATATTTTTTAAATGGTTAATAGTACATAAAATAAAGTTCAATAGAAAAATATAAATAATAGATCATTATATGGGAATTTCTTTTTGATAGGGTGGGTAAGTTATCAGACTCTTCAAATTATAGACTAGAGAATGGTATTTACATAAAAGATAGAAAAGGGGCTGTACTGAGGGAGATAATAAAGGTTGTATCCAATGGAATCTTCGATTGATTTTTTCAAGATAAAACACAAGCACAACCAGAAGCTTCCCTTGTGGCAAAAGGATCGTTTCCTGGTTTACCTTTAACCATATCGAGGATACTGTCAGGAGTTTGTTGCGTGTACAAGATGAGATCCTGACAGGCCTCGGAGACGGGGATAATATTTAGATCAAGTTGCGCTTGCAACAGCTGATTAGTTTCGACAATTTTATCCAAGATTCTTTTTTGCTTTCGTTCAGACATGTTTTTTTTTTTAAATTTCTACAGCCTATTTTGAGTGTATTTGTTATTTGTAAATTAATCTAAAAGGAACTTTTTAAAAAAAACCTTTTTCTGTTTTGCAGGTAGCTTTTGATAGTTTAGCTAGAGAGAGGGTTTTTAGGCGAGTTTATCCTTGGTTAATAGCAGAATTTATATGGTGGAATTCACTCAATATGCGAAAAGTGATATGAATAAAAAGAAAAAAAAGATTAAAGCTGATAAATAAAAAATCTTAGTTGAGCGGAATAAGTAAGAAAAGAGAGAAAGGTTGAGAAGTATGAGGGAGGAGGAAGAAATAGAAGACTTTAATTCATGTACGCATTTCTAGAATTTAAAATAGAAATAAATAAATAAATAAATTTGCATAAATATATATATATTTTTTTTTCTTGGAAAAATTTTAAAATAGTGTAAACTCGATATTTTCTGCAGTTTTTTTTTTTTCATGCTATCTAGAAGGCATTAATTGGTAAAAACAGTATTGCCTCATAATAATATGTGCAAATAAGGGGAAAATTACAGTAAGAAATTAAAAATGTACTAATTAAATTTATATTAAAAAAAAAGCAATTTTAAAAATAAACGAATGAACGAATGAACATTGTTTAACATTTATTTTAACACTTATTGACTTGGCAGTTTAACAAGACTCTAGACCTAAAGCAAGCATGCCACGATTTATTTCTACTTACTATATCATATGGGAAATTATTTACAGGAGCGGAGATTTTCCTGTTTAATTTTTCCTAATCATAAGCGCTGCTTTATTTTGAAATATTTTTATGAATATATCATCAAATAGCTTGTCTGAATCAAAGTATACCTTTGCCTAATATCAATAAGCAGATATAATTTCCAAGATAAAAAGTTCCACTTCCGTTGGGAATATCCCATATACATTTTAGTAAACTATTTTTTACAATAGCTTGATGTAGAGCCCTAATATTATAAATAGCTTTTTTTTATTTCAATTATAAATGGATTTTTGATATTATTGAATTTTCATAATAAAATTGATTAGTCCTCCTATTAGAATAAAAAGCTTAAAATGAGTTTTATTAAAGTGGTTCTGAAAATTATTTTATTTTTAGCTGTAGCTTTTTACTATTTTGGATAATCTACAAATAAATGTCTGACAGTCTTATCAAAATTTCAAAGAATGACAGATATTTAATTAGCGCATCTGTAAAATACGTTTTGTTTTAACTCTAGTTTTAGATAAAATCGGTCTTGTCTACTAAAAAAAGTATATTTTTCATGGGTAAGCTGTGATTTTTCACGGATATTTTGACTTGTTTGCTTAAGGCTATGGGCTAAAACGTCGTATAATTATAGTGCTAAAATTCACGAAAATTAGGTATCAACTCAATAAATTATTGAATAATAAAAGTGCCTTACAGTTAATTCTAGCACTCTGACATTAAAGATTATGATATAAGTCAGGACTATTTATATAACTGGCCTGTTAGCCTTATACCCTGTTTTTATCTAAAAATAACCTAGTTACTGTTTAAAATCTAAAACGTAATCAAAATTCTCTTTTTAGTTTTCTTATCAATTTATTCCTCTTTTTTTTTGTGAAACACGGTAAACAAATTAAACCAAAACTAAAGATGCCGGAACTATAAGTGCGAAAAAAAGTTCTTCGTATGTAAGATTCTGAAGAAAGTGAGTATTTTGGCTTAACTTGGCGTTATTGGACCATTTAGCTAACAATTTTTTATTCCATTGGCTGAATTTAAATGTAACTTTTAATAACTTTATTATTCATTTATTCTTGAAATAGTTATTTGCTAAACATAACTAATTTTATTTAATTGGGTAATAATAAAAATCAAATTGCAAACTTTGTACATTTCAATTCTAATACTTTTTCTCATTGAATGTATAAAACGTAATTTAAAAGACTAAAAACAACTAATAAAAAATATTTAGAAGTATTTAAAAAAGATAAGAAAATCATTTTTCAACCATACACCCCTCCGCTGCACTAGCAGCTCCATACCCACTGGGTATTGGTTCAAGACAAATTTTGATGCTTAAAAGCGATTCTTGGAATGAACTCCACCCCCCTCCCCAGCAAATACTAAAGTTTTAAACATAAATAGTGTTTTAGTAACTGAAGTAGCTTAATTAAGTTTATGCTTGGGATTTTTTTACAGATAAAATTGGCCAAAATAATACAGCTGTAAAAAGCTATAAATACAAATTGTGCTTCTATTTGGTGAAAGATATTTGATAATCACTGGAATTTTGACCCTTTCATGTTCGGATGCCTTTCCTTTAATTATCAAAATGATCCAAATATTTCCACTAAACTAGTTTATAATATATTATTATCTCTATTGATTACTTAATAAATGTAACAAATAAATACACATCTATAACTTCCTAACTAACATATTTTTTTCTTTTACTTTTGAGTGATGGCCTCAGAAATCTTTAACGCATCCAATTCAATACTTTATATGAATATAAATGATTTCCTTACTGGTTCGTAGGAATTCTCTAGCTGTTACATGAACAATAATCTTTTATAAATCATTTTTATCGATTCTCTCTACTTTTCATTGAATATTTTTGCTTTTTAAATACAAATTTAGTCAATCAACCATACCAGTTTACTGATCTAATGCTTATTATTTAACTCCCTTCGCCAGTTTATTATACTCAAAAATCGTCTACCAGACTTGAATGATTTGATTTTTAAGAATTGATTATAATAATAATAATAATAAAAGTCCCAACAGAATTTTGTTTTTTTACAATTTTAATC
Organism: Smittium culicis; assembly: GCA_001970855.1. Lineage (NCBI taxonomy): Eukaryota > Fungi > Kickxellomycota > Harpellomycetes > Harpellales > Legeriomycetaceae > Smittium > Smittium culicis. Next base: position 17,550 of record LSSN01001102.1, on the reverse strand, counting down.
GACGGTCAAGTTTTCTCAACTCGCTGTAATAAGCTTTAAAAATTATAATATGCTTGGAAAGCTTATTTCAGAAGACTTTTGATTTCACTTTAGCTTGTAAATTAATGATTTTTATTTTACACATACTACCTTTATCTCGTAATTGTGATCGTTATTGTTTTATAAACTTATACAAACATTTTCATTCTAAGCTTTATCAAATTCACTCTAAACTAATAGAATAATACAGGATGAAAAATAATTTATATAAATTCATTAAAATCTGCTTATAAAATTTAATGCCTTATTTAAATCATTTCTATACATTAAGATTATATTTCTTCGCCATGTATCTAAAGTGAAATATAAGTAACAAATAGATATTAGCAATACTTATAAAAGAAACATCCCTAACAGGCTTGCCTAACATTTTCAATAAACACCTAATAACCTTAAATTTCGAGCTATGATAAATTAGAATATTTTTATCAGGCATTGATAAAAATTGATTATCAATTTAAACTACTTTAAAAAATCTAAAGTTATCAACCATCCAGCATTACTTATCTCTATATAGATACCTAAAATATAATTGCATACACATCATAAAAGTATAACGTAAATCTAACTATATGATTTGAACTAGTATAAAAAGAAAATTTCAAAAAAAATATAAATAACAACAAAAATCCCAAATATTTTCACGGGAAATTTGTTCGATTCTAGCTATTGAATCCCACGGTTGAGATATTGATTTTATTTTCACTTATATTTATTCAAATACTTTCTATTGAGGATATTTTTAATATATAATTTACTTTTTTTTCACTAAAATTGCGAGCGGAGGTTTAAAAATTTAAAAATCGGATTTATCTTCCACACTTTCAACGCCTATGAAAATTTTAAAAGATGCACTTTATAAATAATTCTAAAATTTCCTCTTCAAAAATAATCGATACTTTGTACATGATTTATGTTTTTATTCCAATATTGTATTAAAAATTTTTATTCTTTTAATATAATCAAATATATTAAATCTAAATGAACTAGGACTAACAGTATAAAGTAAGTTGAGATCAAAACTATTAAAAATTATACATTTAGCCTATGATAAATGTAGCCGCTTAACTTGAATTTGTTTGGTTTTTTTTCTGAAAAATTATATATAAAATTATCATAATTAAGAAATAGCTTATTATACATCTTTAAATAAAATTTTATAAAAAATACTAATTAGATGATTGAGAACGAAATAATTTAGAATTAATTTACCTTGTATCGATTATATGTATCACTTTTTGAATAATACATAATTTATAAAAACTATAGCTGTTTATCATCAAGTTTTTTAGAGAAAATTTATATAGCGATAATCGGTTATATAAATGACTATATTTTACTAAATAAAAGATAATATTTTTATTTTACTTAATCAATAACTAAAAAGTATTTTACGTAAAGGTTATCTGAATTTAAACGGGAAAAAAAAGTATGTTGCGGGGAATTTTTATTAAATTATGAAAATAAAATAAGCATAACTAATGTTTAATAAAAAAAAAAAAAAAAGCTATTGTTCAATTAATGATATGTCTCCAAATGTATTCATTGAGAATGTGGCTTTAATATCCGATTCAGATGCTGATTTTTGATCGGTAACACCAGTATACACTAGCAATGTATCAACAGAAGCGCGGTTACCAAAATCTATATCTGTATCAAGCCTATCTCCAATCATGATGGTCTTTTTAAGGTCTAAATGATGACTCTTTTTAACTAGGTCAAACATGATTTGGTTAGGCTTCCCAATAACAACTGGTTCCTTTTTGGTACTTGATTTTAGAACTGATAAAAGAGAACCTGCTCCAGGGAACGTAATTCCACCCACTGGTAGAGTAGAATCACTGTTAGTAGCGATGAATCTGGAGTTACCTTGAACTATATTGACGTGAGCAAAAGCCAGTTTAGCATAATTAATTTTAACATCCAATCCGGCCACTACAGCGCCTACACGGTTATCCGGCCCAATTCCTGAAATATCATCTAAATTTTCAATTTCAGGAAAATCTGGGCTAAGGATTTTAATACCTTGTGATTTGAGTTCATCACTGATACCTTTACCTCCAATAGTAAAAACGAATTTCTCGGGATCAAAATTTACTACTTCTTTTAAATAAACTGCTGTCGCAAACGATGATCCAAAGATATTAGACTATATATTATGTTAGAAATAAGTAAGCAATTATATAAAAAATCAAGTATAAACCCATACTAAGATCCAAACAAAACAATGTAAAAATTTAAATAATAAGCTTTAAAAATAACATTAAATTTATATCCTTCTGAATTAATTATAATTAGATAGCCTAAAGTTTTTAAGTTGATTCTGAGCTTACCTCATCAACTTCAATTCCAAATTTGGCAAATTTTTTTACATAGTCAGCCCTTGATACAGAACTGTTGTTTGTTATGAAAATCAGCTTTTTGCCTATTTTTTCGTTTTATTAAATAAAAATGATAAAATTATAGAATTTATATTTTAAAAATATTACGAATTATAATAGAAATAAACACGATTATTTTTACCTTTGCTTTTTAAGTATTCAATCGAATCTTTGACTCCAGGTATAAGCTTTGAACCAAGCCAAATTACACCTATTTAATAAAAATAAATCGTTTTTATTTGAAATAGTATCTGGGAACTTTATTCTTATAATATTGGGAATACTTTAAAAAGTAGGATACCATTATAAAGTAATTATGGGAGCCCTTAGAAAGATATAAAAGTATTGAAAATAAAAATGAGACGAGTTTTACCATCACAATCGAATAAAAACGTGTCATATCTATCGATAAGAGCACTGTATTCTGTAATTGAACTTAAATGTTTAGTCATGCTTATTCTTTATAGTAATTGAAAAAGGAATTAGTTATTCAAGAAGGAAAAGTATTCAAGCTTTTTGATATAGAAAAAAATAAGCTTTGATGTAATAAATGCATAATTTTATTGGATAGAGATTTTTATATCGGATCTGGATTATTGGTGGATTTATATTTTATATTTGAAATATAGCAAATAGCGAAGAATTTCACAATAGCTGAAATAAAACTTGTTAATGCCTTACAGTAAGGTGAAGCATTAAACCTAAAAATTAAAATTGGCGTTTTACAAATCGCTTTAATGTAAAACAGTATATGTTACTATTTATCAAATCCGCGATATAACCAATATAAAAAAAATAGATATGAAATTTGAGCTCTTTAGAAATATAGTAAGTTATTTTTAATCCATTCCTGCCCGATAGATTGTTTTTGGTCTACAAAATCTAGCCAATTACACTTAATTAAACCAGTTTAATCCTGAGGTTCAATTATTTATTGGTATATTCTAGTTTAGATGCTAATAACAAAAACTGCCTTGAAATCGCTGACTAATCAATAAATTCATTTTTTTATGAGATTGTTGAACAGATAAGGGTTAAAGGCTAATTTTATATTACACCTTAAAAATATTAAAAACTATTGATACTATAATTGAATTTTTAAAGTATTTTGCGTAAATTAGACTTTTAAATAAAATTTTTACTATGATATGATATGAGTACATGTATAATTTTAAAACTATAATTTGAGTCATAATGAATGATTATTGAATATTATACATCAGAAAGGAGACGTTTCAAGCGTTATCAAATTATTGGAAAAAACTAAAACATAAATCTAAATTCAATAAAATTAAAGTAAATCAAATGAACTGAAAAAAATATTATGGTATAAGCTGTAAAGTACGCTGTAGTGATATCCTTACCATCCTTCCTTTAGCAAAAGTACTCTACCAGAGTAAAAGTTTATAAAGATTATCACGTTTTAAAAAATGAACGAGAATAATATAAGCTTTCTCAAAGACCTCAATGATAAGGTCAATTTGTTACTCAGCTCGAGAGAGCCGCAAGTACAAAGAATTTAGCTAGGTGAGCATTTGACCGCAAATATTCCTGTCACTAAACTAACTCCCTACAAGGAATTAAATGAGGCCATACCTTCAATCAAGGGGAATTTCTTCAAATCGCCAATGAGTGAAGAATAAAATAAGGATGCGATATACGTACATCCTAGAAATACCTCGATAAATTATTCACCACCACCATTGAACGAAGATATCCCCAGCACCATTAAGAAACAGATGCCGCGTTCTACGCCGCACAATGGGCATTGAATCAGATAACCAGGACACTTTATTTGTTAGATTCGTAGACTTTATTTAAAGAAGAAAAAATTGAAAGACTTAGAGATTCGTTTTTCGAATCTCTAAGTCTTTTATACTATAAATAAACTAAAATGATTGGATAATTTAGATTAGTGAATTAACTAAAATTAATCCAATCAAATCTTGACATGATTATTATTTCCACGAGCTCCTGGAACAAAATCCAGGAATACCAGCTGACGATCCTCGTCTGAACTTTGCTAGTTCAATGAGGATAATGATTTTTGATGTAGCAACTATGTTCAGTCAAAGCAGAGCTGACAAAACTCATCGTACAATGGGTTTTCCTGGGAAACTGCCGCAGATAATAGTCAAAGATAAAGACCCTATATGGAACGATGAGGTGTTAAATACACTCATCACCGCGAAAAAGGCAGAAAATAAATCTAGAATCCAAAAGCCCTTTCGCCAGCGCCAAAAGAGCACATATCAAAAAGGTTCAAGCTTCAAATCTGTCCCGTCGTAAGCTTATGAAGCCGCAGTTTCTACTACAGCTGATAGATAACCCCTCCGACAGCAATCAAATTTTCACGGAGGAAGGAGAGGGGGGAGGAAAGGGAGCTAAGTAGAGCTCCATGGTACGCTCACGATGTTCTGTGCTGCATGGGAGAAGCTCATAGACAGCGATAGGGTGAGGAGCATCGTGAGCCAATGTTTCAGGATACCGCTACGGGATCGGGACACTCAAGTCACTTCCTGGACGTCATCACAATAGAGTTCTCCTATCGAAAAGGTCATGAAAGCTCCGCAGGGGACTTCAACCCCCACGGGGACACCCGTTGACGAACCGCCCTCACATATACAAGAGGAAGATTACCCCAGCGGCAAGAAAAGTTATCTCAGAAGAAGTCGCATCCATTATGACAAAGAAGGCCATAGAGGATGTTAAGGATCAATCACAAGGCTTTTAAAGCAGCCTCTTCACGATCCCAAAGAATACTGGGGATCTCCGACCCGTGCTTGATGTGAGGAACCTCAATCAATATGTCGAGCAGAAAAATTTCAAAATGGAATCGTTGAAATCGATTTTTCGACTTATCAGAATAAAGGATTATGACTTGATTGAATCTGGAGGACGCTTTTCTACATATTCTCATCAACAAGGCCTGCAAAAAATATCTGCACTTCACCTGGAACAGTCAGAGGTACCAATTCAGGGTACTTCTATTCGGACTTTCGCTAAGTTCGTACATCTTCACAAAGATTTTACGACCAGTTATAACGTGGGCACGGTCTCAAGGAATCCGCATAGCGGCATATTTGGACGATCTCCTGATCTTGCGAAATTCCAAAGAGATATGTCTGAAGAACACGGATATAATGGTATTCAAGCTGACAGAGCTTGGATACAAGATAAAATCCTCAAAATCATCCCTCATACCATCACAGTCTATTCAGCATTTAGGGATGGTAATAAATCCAACAGAAATGTCTCTGAAAGTTTCTTCAACAAAAATCAGGGACCTCAGGTGAGAAGCAGACAAGCTTATCAAAATCAAAAAGGCAACGCTGAGAGGATTTGCAAGCTTTATCGGGAAATACCAGGTAATTTCTGTTGCATTCCTCTCTGTGCGGCTATTTTTGATACGCTTACTCGAACTGAAAACTCAATTGACTTCAAATATGAAGGCATGAACAGCAACAGTGATATTGACTGCTGCAGCAATAGAGAATTTAATCTTTTGCAAGGAGAAGCTAGCGAAATTTAACGGACTCACCTTTCTTCCTTGAAGTTCCAGAAATCGAAATATTCACAGATGCAAGTGACAACGCATGGGGCATTGTATTGGGTTCAAATACATGGGCAGGTACTTGGAACGCATCTAAAAAGAATAGGCACATCAATTTCAAAGAACTGAAAATCGTTTTATATGCTCTCAAACTTCCAGAAGTAATCGAGAGGTCAGTAATAGTCTATTCCGACAATACCACAGCACTAGCTTATGTAAAGAGGTTTTGTGGAACTGCCTCTTTAAATTTATTGAAAATCTCGGAAGAAATTTGGAATCATTACATGAGAACAAACACATGCCCGCAAGTATCTCATGTGCCAACGTATACCAACCCTACGGATGCAACAAGCAGGTTGTATACTCAAACAGAGTATTATCTCTCGTAGAAAGCCTTCAAAGAGTTAGAAAAAGCATATGGTCCCCATGAGGTAGACTTTTTTGCATCGAAAAGGAACAAGAAAGTAAAGAGGTACTTCATTTGGTACAAAGTCTAAAAAACATTGGGAAAAATGCCTTAAAATTCAGTTGGTCGACATAGAGCAACCTTTACAGCTGCCCTCCATGGAATTTAATCATGCAAACAATACAGAAAGTCACATGAGAACAGGTAACGATGACTCTAGTTACAGCTTACTTAAAGACTGCAATATGGTTTCCAGACATCTGAGCGCTTTAAATAGATCAAGAAACAATTCTGGAAGCAATATAAATCATTACAGACCCGAAAAGCGGAAAAAATTCACTAACGGAGAGTAAGAAATGGAAACTAATAGTATGGAGAATCTGTGTAGCACCGCACAAACGGAGAGCCTGTCTCAAGATGATTTTGAAATAATAAATAATAAATAATGCTAGATCATTTAGAAGAAGAACAGGGTAATATAGCACACAACATCTTTTTCTTTACTGGAAAACCAAAAATTTATATTCAGGCCCAATAACTGCTCATCAGATAGTCAACTATCTGGCAGAACTACGCGTGGAAAAGAATCTCAATGTTATCACAATAATTTCATACAAGTCTGAAACTATGCAACTTGTACACGATAAAATAGGAATCAACGAAATTAGTTTATTTAAAACTTTTATTAAAACATTAAATCAAACTTCTATACAAACGGTAAAACAGAATAAGTTTGATATTTCCCCTATTTTGGATCATTTTAAAACACTCAGTTCTTTTGGAAGTCTGAGCATTAAGTATCTCACTTCTAAAACGTGTTGCTTGATAGCAGTTTGTAGATTAATGAGTTCCAATAACCTACATAGAATCGACGAGGATAGAACAGAAAAATACGATGATAGAGTTACCTTCGTAATCATAGCGCCCAAAGAAAAAAGAAATGGACGCCGATAGAAAGACGACGTAAAAAAAATTGCCACACTGATAAAATTCTATGCCCGGTCAATACTTACAAAGTAAATAAATTGACAGCAGCTAAGCACAGATGTCCTAGGTCACATTTCAATGACAATAAGTTGATGGTCAACCACTTATTTAAATACACTAAAGATTTTTGCAAACAGCTATCAATAGATATAATTTCTAGGAACATAAAATATATAACCGGAATAATTATAAAAGTAGGAGATCAAATATCTAAAGCTATAGCGATCGGAGCAGCCTTGGCTGCAAATGCAGGTATTTCGTCAGATTCTATCGTTTCTCAAGCGGATTGGTCATGTCATTATATGTTTGATACATAGTATCAAATTTATCGAGATCCTGCGGCTAACATTACTGAATCTATCTTACTTTTGGGGTAACTAAATTTATCTCCTCACAGAGATATAATGTTAGAGTTAGTCGAGCTCTAAGAGCGATGATTAATTCATATTATATTGGAGAGGAGATATATTTAGTCCCGCCTACCCGTCACCATTTAACCTTTGCCGAAAGATGACAAGGATATCAAAAACATGCAATTACTATTTTTTTTTTATTTTAGATTTTAAATTATAATTTGCAATTTTGTTTTTTATTATCCAATTAAGATGGTAACACTAAATATATCTCCTCTCCTAATATAATATAATTTAATTATTGCTCTTAGAGCTCGATTAATTCTAACATTTCTTTAACTTACAAGGCTGTTACTTTTATTTGTTTTATCGTTTTTGATTTTCCTAGGCGATTTTCTTTATCTTATTCTAAAATATTAGTAAAAAATTAATTAATTCTATTTCTACTTCATTAAGGTTATAATAAATGAATTTATTCCCATTAAACTCCTTATTTAATATTATTCTTTATTCTTTTGGAGTCACCTCTTTTACAAAAGACTCATTATTATTATTAATAATTCGTTTGATTTTTTTTATAATAGCTGAAGCTTGCTTATTAAATATTCCTGTAATTTTTTGATTTTTTGAATTTTAATAAAAGCATTTTTGATATTAATATTTTTGCTTTTGTATTCAGAAAAAAAAAAAAATAATAATTCAAGGCAACAAATATTCATCATTTCTAGAATTTTATAAACTGATTCCGAGAATTCTGTTTCATCAGATAGCTTTTTTTTCATTTTTTTGTATAATTTTTCAGACCAATTATAAATTCTACGTTTGAAGTTTATGGATTAAAATAAAATTCAACCTATCTTCAAAAGATATGTCAATAATTCTTTCAGAACATCAATTATCTGTATTTGAAGTAGAAACATTTTTATCCTTAGTATTTACCATGTGATTTACATCTTTACTATTTTTTTTTGGCTTTTTTAGGATTTATTCTCTATTTTCTTTTCTTTTTTCTTTTTTTAAATATCTCATCGGTATTTCAAATGATTAAATCTTTTGCAAAAAGTGTAATTAAGTTCAGCACCTTTCCGATGTATTAAAGCTTTAGTATTCATCAATATTAAAGAAGTTTATATATTTCAATTTTTTTATGTTTCAAAATTTATTTTGTTGCTTTTTGGTGAGAAAGATTTCATTTTTATATATTTTTATATAATATATCAATTATTTTACCCGGGATTTGAAGCTATTCAAAACCTTTATGGGCAACTTTTCAAAAATTTTGTTAAGATGGGAACCGATGTAATAAGGATTGGGTTTTATTTGTGGCTAATACATTTAAGAATCTGAAAGAATAAACTATTAAAAGAATTTATTTCTCTTGAGTTAGAAAAGCAGTCGTTGGATTAAGAATGTAAATTTTTCATTACAGCATGTAATTCCTATATTACGTTGTTATTAAAGTTTTAAGATTTACTATGAGCACTGTTTTATACAAATTCCATCAGAAACACTTGTTGTGAAATCAATAAGGCTTTAAGAACGAGTTCTTACACACTTATTCTATTATCTGAAAGTGTAGTTGTAGTTTTTAAATCTCCAGAGCGCATATAGTTTATAATAATTTAACGTTTTTTATAATGTAGCTTGTTTTGATTTTTTTTTTGCATTTTCAAAATATGTTTTTTTCCGCAAAATTGAACAATAAATTTCTACAATTTCAAATTTTAAAAAATTTTCGAGTTTCTGAAAAATGGGCTAGAATATTTTCAAAAATTCGTCAATTTTTCGATCAAGCCCTCTTATAAAAATTCCAGAGTTTATATATGCTTAAATTAGGCATTTGATTTCCCTTTTACTAAATCCAAATCCATAGCAGTTTTAAATTTAGACACTAGGATCAATTTTTTTTTTAGAGATAACAGGCAGTTTAGCTTATGAAATAAATACTCTAAACAGACTTGAGCCATATTTCGAATAGACTCTATATCAGTGGGTTCCATTTATACCTTTAGCTTTTGATATGAAATTCAAACAACATAATCGATTATTATTGGTCCGTTTACTTACTTTTCATTTTTAAATAGAGATGGTAACTAATTCTTCAAAACGTAATTTTTTGTCAAAACTTTGTTTAAAAAAGTTACTAGTAGTATAATTTGCGCTATTTGATAATAAATATTAAAAAATCAAAATATTAAATACAGTCTAGATTCGGATATTATTAAATAACATAAGAATAGTCGAGGGAATTTATTACAAGCACAAAAAACTCACAACACGACTCAGATCTAAAAAACTAAAAAGCCCAGACAATTTTATTTTCTGTAACTATTACTTAACCTACTATCTTTTTTAAATCATATTACTTTTATTTATCAGACTTAGAAACAATATATGAAGAATCAATCTATTCAAATCTAGTAATTTTATTTATAATTGTTTATATTTAATTTTTATTATTTTCTTAGAATCTTAATAATCGCTTATAAATTATTCGAAATAATAGAATTGTAGAAACAAGTGCTTGAGACATTTAGGTAGTTGTAATTGTTAAATACTTTAATACAAGAATGAATTTACTTTTCTTTACACTGCTTTTTAATTAAATAATAAGTCAAAGATATAATTGATTAGCATAATATTATACTCAAGTTTCAATCTATTTTATATAAAAATTAATCTCAAAAATAGGTGGTTAAATCGTTAGTTAAGCTAAAAGTTTCTTATTTGAAAAGTAGTTAATATATAATTATATATATAAAGATGCAAAGCTAAGTGAGTATAACTGAATTTAAATCTAATTAAATTAAAATCTCTGTTATAATTGTATTTACATTTACAGTATAAAAAATAATCAATAAAAAAGTTTTACGCTAGGTAGCAGGCTTTAATATTTTTAAGCCAAGTAAATTTAATCATTTTTTTTAACTTCAATTTGAAACTCCATTGTAATTATAATCAAAACCTGCATATAGCAATAACAAATATATGATTTCAAATAAAACAGTTGGTAAAATAGGATGCAGATTCAAAAAATATCCCAAACTTATAAAAAAGTAATAGAGAGAAAGTAAAAAAAACTAATTAGGATTAAAGAGGTAAAATAAATGTATAATTTGCAGAATTATAAATACAAAATTATTCTGATTGAAGATATTCAACTGCAGTGCTAACGTTAGGGAAAAAATATCGTTCTCCAACTAGTTCAGACATTCCAGAAATGTCAAATAAGTTGATTATTGAGGGACGTAGTCCGGTTATACAGATGACAATATCACGCTGCTTATACTCAGCGATAATTCCCATCAAAATCAATATTGCGCTAAATTAAAGAAACATTTTTTTTCAAAGTTAGATAAGAGAATGTTGATTTAGCTTATAACTTCTAATACTTGAATAATAAAAGAAAAAAATACAAACCTTCCATCTACTTCAACCATTTTTTTCAGCTCAAAAATGATTGCACGCATTGGTGATAGAATTCTATCTTGGCTAGGGTGGATTCTCATATCACCAAACAATTCAAGCCTGTTGAGTCGAGTTCGAAGTTGGATAGTGTTTGAAAAGTACAAGTTTTCTTCGACACTAACAATCAACACTCCGTCAATATGCATAACATCTAGATCATCATCTTCTTCATGAACCGGGACAAGAGTTCCAGAATTATCATGTGTTAGACCCTAGTAGCAAGAATTTATGTATGTAAAATTGATTGTATATAAAATGTAATTATAATAAATAAAATAAAATTAAATAAATACTACAGATAGTAGAAATTTTTTTTGAATTGATTTGCTTACCAATAACTTAATTTTAGGGAGATTGGTACGTTTAATAACAGTGATAATGGACGCAGATATAGCAACAAGTACACCAGATTCAATGGATATAAGAATCGAGCAAGCAAGTACTACAATAAGAAGTATTAGGTCAGAATAAGATTTTACTTTTAGTAGGAATTTCACAGTTTTTGGTAGGGGTGGTAGTAGGCCGATAGCAGTGTAAATAACGATTGCACTAAGAGCAGCTTTTGGAAGGTTACTAAGCGAATTCAAAAAGAAAGCGGTGAATGTTAAAACAGTAAGAAACGTAAAAAATCCGCTGAGCTGGGTTTTGCCTTTTGATCTATCATTTAGTTTTGAGCGCGACAAAGAGCCAAATGCAGGGTATGAGCCGAAAAATCCACCTGCGATATTTGAAATTCCATAAGCGACAAGCTCGCGATTACTGCTAACAGAGTAATGGTTTTTATTTGCATATTCGCGCGATACAATGATGGACTCGATTACACCAATAACCAACATAGTTATTGAAGCAGACAGTAGATCCTTTTTACTTGATGAGTGTGGGACTTTAGGGATCCTAAAAGATGGGAGTTTACTGTCAACTGAGCCGAATATTGCAACACCTTTACTTTCCCAATCACCATTAGTTGAAAGTATAACCAGAGTGATAAGGAGAACAAGCATTTCGGGGATTTGTAGAATAAAACTGAGGTAGTCAGCTTTGATAAAGCCAAGAACAAAAGATTTATCTTTCTGGGCATTTTTTATGACCTTTTTGACCCATAAAACAAAAAACAAGAAAATTAAACTTCCAAATGTTATGAAAAAGGTTAGTGTATGAACTTTTTCCAAGTTTTGATTCAAAAAGTGGATAGTTTCCAATATCGAGTGTGAGCCAGGAAGTTGATCGCGTGCCAGCTTTTCTAAACCAAGACCAGTTATCATTGTGTCAAAAATAATGACAAAAGCAGCGCCACTGATGAACCCACGCAAACCAGCAACGGATAAAAGGGAATCTAAAAAACCCATTTTTAAAATCCCCAAGATCAAAGTCAAGAGACCGACAATAATAGAGCATATACAACCGATCATGGAAGCAAAAATTAAGCGCTCTTGTTCAGTGGCATCAGGATTTTCTAGAAAGAAAACACTCTGTTGCTCTTTTACTAAAGTTCCAACAAGCATTGACATCAGAGCTTCAGGCCCAAATGATAAATGCCTAGACGTGCCTAAAAATGAATACACTAAAGAAGGGATAAGTGCAGTGTAAAGACCATGTCGTGGTGAAATTAAAGTAATTGAACCATATGATACAGACTGAGGTATTATCAAACATGCGACAGTTATTCCAGCCCTCAAGTCAAATAGTAGGTTACTTGATTGATATGAAGGTAGCCAGCCAAAAATAGGAACATAGTACTGAATTCTTTTTTTCCACCAGCTAATTCCTGATAAATTATTGTCCGTGCTCGATTCCAAAGTTTCGTTAAGATTAATAAAGCTTCCTAAAAGAAATAAAAATAAATTGCACAGATAAATTAAAAAGTATCGAATACTTTCAGGGGCTAGAAAGTAAATCAATAACTAGGCAATACTATTCTGTCTCTAAAAAAGAAGAATTTTGAATGTATTTATATACCCTGATGTATTATAGGTGTAATTAGGGAGCGGGATAAGTTCGATTCTTCATCGTCAGAGCATGCTTGATCGAGAGCCATTTTCGAGTAGGCTTAATTAAATCGCTTTGGATTAAAACGCTTAGTCTTAAGTGTAGGCTTGGATAATGTATACAGTAGCAAAAAATAAGCGTTTTATTTTTAGTAAATATATGTTAACAATAGAGAAAAAATAGAGGTTAGAAAGAAAATTCCATTTAGTTTATTTAGAAAAATATATTAGATAATTGGATATTTGTGTAATCGGCAAAAAAATAAGAGTAAATTTGTATAAATCTGGGCAATCAATTTTATCGAAATTCTCCACTATAATTACAAGATTTTTCTTCACACATTTTAATCATCGGGCAAGTATATGTATAAAAACTTAATTAACCCGAAAAAGAGTATATTACAGGTATTATTTTTATCAAGTTTTCACATACTCACAAATTTAACCAATTTAAAGAATGAATTTTTCACGCTTCATTATTTTAAGAATAATTTTTACAAAGAAATAAAAAGGATATTATATTCGAGTTTTTTTATATTTAAAGGAATACAGCGATATTCGATATTTTAAATCCAATAGTTTAATCCATTTTAATGAAAAATACTTGACCATTCCAAGAAAACCTCTATAAAATTAATAAATTGATCCTTTTGTTGATATATTTCAATCTAATTTTTAATTTGGAATGCTGGTTTTTTAAGAGTAAACATCGCAGAATACCGAGACCAAATATATATGGTAGAATTTACGTGCATCTAACTCTGCGAATTCCATAAAATGGCAAATTTATTCTAGTTCAAAAACTAGAGCTTTTTTAAATTAAATAATTAGTTTACAGTCGATACTAGATCCAATGGCGTTGTGCTGTTAAAATTCCAATACAAAAATGCATGGTATCAACTCATATCTAAAAGTATTTCCGATTTCGCACATTTATATTTTTACTCATTATCAGCCCTCCCCATTTGTTTAAATTCTCGGAAAATATTTAGATATGAATCTATTCAACGCCATTTCAAATTCGCAAAAGTTCCAAAATGTTTTAGAAATTTGTAATTTTAAATCTAAAAAACAAAAATAAAATTTGATTTTATCAATTCAGATACATTAGAACTTGAAAATATCAAGATAGTTATATTTGCGTTTGAGAGTCAATAAAAATTTAACTTAGTGTTTTATTTTTTTAAGCTATGAATTCATACGTCGATTGGTATTCTCAAGCCTAACTTAAAAAATAGCAACAGTAATAAATAGCACTATTTATTTTAGCAATTCTGGGTTTTTTTAGCCTACGGCTCAAAGTCACAACCTCATTATTTATTTAAAAAAAAAAGCACATAGGTAAATCCAATCAAATGAGATTTAAAAAAATTTTTTAAATTATTTTTGCAAGTTCAGAAAACATACAAAAATAAATAAAGTTAATTAATCGATCTAGCTATTTAGCAAACAATAATAATAGTCATAATAATTTTAAAATGTCAAGCGGATATATTTTTCTCTTATTTTTTCTTTTCTTTTTCAAATTCTTCTGGGTACATGTTGCGGTACTTCATTCTCTTCTTGATTCCAACCTCGAACTTTTTCTCTGTTCCCCATTTTTTATTGAGGTGCTTCATGTTGCGCTGTTTTTTCAATGTGTCCTTTGATGGTCTACATAGCGCCAGCAGTCTAGCTACCGCGCGATCATCCTCGAGCTGAGTTGCTCGACTCAAAATAGTAGAGAAATCTTTCGAGTTAAGCTCATTTCGCTCGTGGTCTTTAATCCCATGTTTCAATTCTGTGAGCAAATCTAGCGCTGAACGAAGCTGGTCATTCCTATTATTATTGTTTTTTTTTTTAAATAAAAAAGCTTAATTAAATTACTTGATGAAAAAAAAAAAAAGACAGAACAATAAATGGTTGTTCGTATATATAAATACTGGCATTGAAAAAAAAAAAAATAATCAAAATCGTATCATTACTTTGCAAGCAAATTGATCATTGATAAATATATTTTGTATTCTTGAGCCTTGTCGCACCCAATGACTTTACGCATAAATTCTCGATCTCTGAACGTTAGAGGTTCTGCGTCGTGTGCAATTTCTGGTAGATGGAACCATTCGTTGATACTTATTTCATTCGGATCTTGTTTTTGTTCATTATTAGGATTAGAGTTCGTTAAGTATTCGCTTTCTGATACACCTTCAGGTTTCTCGGTGGTCGCATTGGCTTCTAACTGTAATGGCGCTTTAATGTTGATTTTTAATTCAACTTCTTTCCTCCATTTCTTGAACTGCTTCCATACAACCCACGCTTTTTCAATGTCGCGTTGAATGTCACAGCAGAACAGAATTGTCTCGACTGTCCAGCCATCTCTTTTCGCCCCATGCTTTTGAAATTCTGTACAATAAAACTTCCACGCACGGTAATATTCTCCGTGGTTAGATAAAACAGCCAAATACGAGTTTAGCAATCTAGTAGTTACTTTTTTATTCTCTGGTTTCTCTAATGAATTAAGCGGAATCGAGTTCGATTTGACAAGCTTAGTAAAATATCTATATATTCTGCCAGCTTCTACGAGTGTCATCTTGTGATTCTCTGGAATTTTTCTAAGGAACATAGCATTCAATTTTGGCGTAGAAGAAGTAATCGATTTATTTGATTCGCTAGATGATAAGTTGGCAATTTCAGTTTGATTATCTAGTGAAGGTAATTTTGAAATTTCTAAGGCACTATCAGAGTAGCTTGGCTCTGGAACAGGGGAAGTCGTATTACTCTGATTAACTATATTAGAGGTAGAATCTATAGATTCATTTTGAATTTTAGATTCGTCTACATTTTCACCAAAATCTTTGTTTACACCATTATTTGGATCTGCTATATCTAAAATGGGATTTATGAAAGTGCTAGAATCGCTAGATGCATCTATTTTATTATTATCTTCATTGAAAAATATAGATACTGGACCTCTAGTTTTCAAATATTCGATCGCACTTTTTCTACTTTTTATGCTTACATGTTTGATGTGTGATGCGTATGTCCAAAACAAGTTTGTAAAGCTTGATTCGTCCAGCCTTAAAAATTCGTTTGACCTGTTGACCAACTCATTAAAAATAAAGCGGGCCATTTCTAAATTCTTGTTTCTTGCACAAGCGTAAATGATGGTGTTGTAAGTGTAATAATCAGGCTTAAATCCAGTCATTTCCATTTTAACGAGTAAATCAAATGCTCTATCCAAATAACCCGGTCTATGTGCACAGGCATTGATTAAAGAGTTGAATGTAACGTCATTTAGCTGTTGGCCATTAGCGATCATTTCATCGAGTAAGACTAGCGCTCTTTCAACTTGGTCATCTAATGCGCATGCGTTTATCATTATAGTCATAGTTTTAACGCTCGGGTTAGCAATTTCGTATCTCATATGCTCATAAGTACCCCATGCGCGTTTTGTATCTCCAAAACTTAAGCAGCCCATGAGTAGTTGATTATAAATAGATTCATTGGGCATTACATTTTTAGTTTTCATGATTTCGTATACTTTATAAGCGTCGTCAAGTCTGCTAGATTTGATGTATGCTTTGATTAGACCACCATAAGAATATATTGAAGGTTGAAGGCCGTTATTTTCGATTTCTTTAAAAATAGAAACCGAGTTTTTTAAATCGCCGACATTTGCATAGCCAAATAACATATGATCATAAGTTTTCAGGGTTGGTTTGATGTAAGCATCTTTCATAAGGTTAAAAGCCTCTTCAGCCTGCTTGATATTTCCTTCTAATGCCTAAAATTTATATTTTAATAAAGATGTTAATTAAAAGTTTAGGTGGTAAAATTAAAATATACGAGAGGGAAAAAAAATTACGTTTGTGAATATAACGTGGTTGAACTTTGATAAAGAAAGGACAGTTAGCTCTGATTCTAAAGGTTTTTTTTCTTGAGTGATTGAGGTATCATTACTGCTATAATCTTCTAAAAACAATGACGGATTTTTCAAATCGTCTGGATTAGAGTCAGGGTTAGGAATTCTAGTATCAATATACTTGGCGTCTTTTAAGTTAAAAAGGAAATCATTGTAACTGTCAATGGAGCTTGTGTTTGATGTAGAAGGAATATTTTGAAAGCTTTCTGGCTTTTCTTTAGTAATAGCCGATTCGTGTCTATTAAATTTTTCAGGGTTTCTATTTTCTAACTTTTGATAGTCCTTCGGACCCTTTTTTTTGCTAGATTTTTGTATAGTTGGAATTTCGGATTCTGATAATTGCATTTCTAATTCTTTATCTGTATTTCGTTTATGAGTGGGTTTTGGGTATGGATTCGATCTGAAATGGCTAAAATGATTATCCATTAGCTCTTTTATTTTTAGATCGGTAACTTCTAGCTCTTCCTATTAGAAAGG
>LSSN01001101.1:0-28205 GCA_001970855.1 Smittium culicis | reverse complement strand
ATACAATATACAATATACAATATACAATATACAATATACAATATACAATATACAATATACAATATACAATATACAATATACAATATACAATATACAATATACAATATACAATATACAATATACAATATACAATATACAATATACAATATACAATATACAATATACAATATACAATATACAATATACAATATACAATATACAATATACAATATACAATATACAATATACAATATACAATATACAATATACAATATACAATATACAAGTACAAATCTTTAAATTATTTAAAATTTTGTAACGTTCAACTTTTAAAAAACTTGAAATATGAATTTATGCATTTTATAGCTCGTATTTCAACTATGTATAATTATTCAATTTTAATTGAATAAGAATAGTGTAGGAGGAAAATAATTAAAAAAAAATACAAACTTATTAAAAGTCTATATTTTAATTTTCGTATTATTAACTGAGAAAAAAAAACATCTAGGTAATAGAAAATAAAGAAAACTAAGCAGAACTTGAAATTGCTAGGTATGTTATCAAAAAATAGATAACAGTTTAATTAAATTCAAAACACAGCTAGTTATCATCAATTTTCATATTAGTCAACTTGTTTGTTATCTTCAAACTAATCTGTAATTGATAGAATATAAGGGAGGTTTATTTTAGTATTAGATTAATTTTAGAATAATACATATTATTTTTTATTAGATTTAGCCATTTCAATGGTAAATAGGGGGTTAAATAATTTATTTTTAGTTTTTAGTTATATAATTGTAGCAGAAATAAACTCTGAAAAACTTTATCAGCAATATAAAATAAAATAATAATACTTTTACTAGTAAAGTGGTTTAAAAATCTAGTAATTGGAATTATAATACTAATATATATATTTTGTATCAAGTTAACAGATTTATTAAGGCTAAAGATACTAGTTCTCATTAAGCTATCCAACTAACGCCCTTATTTTGCCGAACCGAATTTTTATAAACTTTTTATTCAATATTCATCTTAGTCATATAAAAAAAAAAATTTAAGCCGCAAATGTATAATATTCAAATCAGGGAAAAGGCGCTATTTTAATAAATTTTTATTATGTATTGATATATTGAGATAAGAAATAAGGTTTTTTTTAGAGGTTTTTAAATTCGCCAAAGTTAATTAAGTCGGTAAATTTATCTAATGAATTTGAAATGATGAATTTATAATATTAACAATAAATTGGATTCTGAATAGTAGTGGAAATATAATCACAATAGTTCAGCCTTAAACAGTTTATGTAATAAATAAGATATATTAATAAGGTAATTAACGGTTATTTATTTAAAATTTCATATCTAGTTCATTATATAAATGAATTTTATTAAAGTTAAAGTGTAATTTTGTATTAGCAAATCTTTATAGTAATGGTTTATCAGTTTCAGTAATTTCATTCAAAATACGAGAATAATATTTTTAAAATCGCTGTTTTAATATACTGCTCAGCGTTTCTATTTAATTGTTATTTTTATTGCAGCCACAGCAAGTACAATTTGCGATTTACACAGCCCTTTTTTTTTTTTGTGAGTATGTACGAGAAATTATTTTAATTGAATTTCACCGCCTCCTCGACTTACTGCTTCTGTTATAATCAGCACACCCTCTACCTTCCCCAACGCTGAATTAAATGTATCAAGTACCAAAAGAAAAAATTATAGCAAATAGATATACATCAAATTAAAAAAAAAAGTCTGATGATCAAGAGTTTTTTTGGGGAAAAAAAAAGTTGATTGAATTTTATTTATTGTGTAATCTATCGCCTTTTCAAAATGTCAACCACCGGTTATAATATATAGGAAAATAAACCATTTATTTGCAATGCAACAAAACCAAGCCCAAAAAAGGATATTGGTGGTTAACATTATAGGCACGGATGAATATAAAAACTCAAACTATCGTATTTTATTGACATAATAATATATATGTATTTATAATGTATATACTTTAAAATCGGAATACCGTAAAAAGCCCATATTTTTTTAATGCGCTTGTGATTAAAGTCAAAAGTTTTTTTTTTCTCACCAGCTTTATTTTCATAAAATAAAACTAGTTTGCTTGTGATGGCCATTCTGTCCAAGATGCAATAAAGTCCATACACTTTGATAACGCCATAAATTTTATAATGTAAATTGCATTCTTTTTTTAGTAAAAAAAAAATTATCAAAAGTCCAAAAAAAAAAAAAAAAAAGGTAGGTAGGCAAATTCTATGTTGGGTATTTCAACGTACTGATTTATTAATAATTGAATTTTTTAAAAAAAAAATTTATATACGTTATGGTTATGACCTTTTTAGTTTAATTTAGTTTAATTTAGTTAAATTTAATTTATCTCCCAACAAAACCTCCGAATACCAGCATTTAGATCAGCTAAAAGTTGATGGAATTTAAAGTGCGCCACCCAAACACCCATTCCCTCCCCCCCGCTTAAAAAAAAAAAAAATTTTTTTTTTCCTTCTCAATCTCCGATACTTCTTGTAAACAAATAAAAAAACTAAAAAAACAAAATTGAAAAAAAACGAAAATCTCAAGATGGTTTAATTGTTTATAAAAAAAGAGAGAAAAAAAAACCCCTCCCCATAATTGTGACAATCTTTATCGGGAAGCGGAGCTATTTTTTCATTTCGTTTCTATTTGCTTGTATCAATTAGATGAAGACTTTTGGTTATATTATTTGATTCATTTGGTTATAGTTTGTCTAATACGATTGCTTTTAAATAAAAGATTAAACATAATATTATGAGCAATAATAATTTAAATGGTAAAAAGGTCGGCAATCTGTTAATAATCTCCCATTTTTATACTATATAAATATTATTATTTTTTTATAAAAGCCAATAGCTGATACGGATCAAAAACGCACATATAAGCTATTGGCAAATCAGGAAACTAGCTGCGAATTGTTATTGTTCCGTATTATATATTTTTTCTATTATCTTTGTAAAATGTCGCAAATAATATAGTTTTTTTTTTAAATAAAAGAACACTGGTTGTTTACAGAAACATATGAAAACAATCACGAAATGGTTATTGATACTATTTTTCGGAGAAATTTTTCTTCAGCAAGACCGAATTATATTAGTAAATAAATATTATATTTTTATGTTGATTAATGGATCTTTAAAGAGAGCAGATTGCGTCAAGTAAAAGGTATTTATGTCGTTATTGAAACGCGCCCCGAATTCACATTTTTTTTTCCGTAGCACTGAATCTTCTCCAATTGAAATACACTTGAACTCTTTTTTAAGATTAGGTTAGTGTTTATTGTGTTGATTTAGACAAAAAATTTAAAAAGTATAAAGATTATGAAATGTAAAGGGAAATATTAGAATTATTATTATAGTTAATGAAATTAAGAAGTGAAGGAGTGGAGGAGTGGAAGGATTTGAGAGAAAATAAATAAATATATAGAAAGGAATTAGGAAGAAGGAGGAAGGTGTTTTGTGGGAGAGGGGGGGGGGGAGGGTAAATGGTTACAAGGCAATTTAAATTCGGTTTGATGGGTTTTGATTATAGTTGCTACCGTCAGGTTGATCTAAGGAGTAGCCTTCAGCGTACCTCATATCCATTCTAAGGTCATTAGGGTACCTGGCAGAGACGACGTAATTGTTGCTTTGCATTTGCGGGTATGGTAAACGGTCACCAAAAGGGTTGTAGTCGTTATTTTGCATTTGGTTATTTGTGGTAGGTGATTGGTACATGTAATTTCTATTGTGTTGGTTTACCATATTTTGGTTTACGTTACGGTTGTTAAAGTCTAAGCCAGAATGTTGACCTTGCAGCATGGGTAGTTGTTGGGAGACATTATTTAGGGAGCCAGTTAGGATGTTAGGAACGTTACCATTGTCTTGGCTATTGATATTATTTGAGGGTTGGAGGATATTGCCGAAGCCGATAGAGTTGCTTTGAGATTGTGAGGAGGAGAATTTTTCGTCTATTCTAGAGTCGTGGATTTGCTGGTTGTTATGCATACTTCCGATAGCTTGTTGTTGTTGTTGCTGTTGTTGGTGCTGTTGCTGAGAGTGATGATGACGTTGGTTGTCTTGGTTAGAAACTAGGCCGCTGGGGGTGCCAGTAGAAGTATTTACATTATTGGAGGCAGGGTTATTAGTGGGGGAGTGGCTGTTGGTGGAGGGCATACCGGGTTGGGAAGCAATACGTTGAATGTTATCAACGCCGGATCTTCTTGATATGGAGGATGAGATAGGGGGAGGAGGGGGTAGTACAGGGACCCAGTCAACGGGGGGTCTGCTGATAGGGGGTAGAGGGGGAATCGAGAGGCCAAGCTGGTTGATGTGGTGGGTTAAACTTTCAACTCTTAGTCTAAGAACTTGGTTTTCATCAGCTAATTGGTGAACAACGTGTTGAAGTTCTTCGAACTGGGTGGCTCTCCATTCTAGATCTTTAACGTATTGGTCGCGTCTTTGGCGGAAAGCTCTTTGAGCGGCACGATTTCGTTCAGCTTTAGCAGCCAATTCTTCAGGGGTATTTGAATGTTTCGGGCGTACGCGTTGTCTTGATCTATTCCTGTTTTCATAATCAGATCTAGAGGAAGGGGTTTTAGGGATGCCGTCATTTCCCGAGTCCATGCTTCTTTGTTGTTGGCTAATTCTATTTTGGTTTACAAAGGGAGAATTCTCCATACCTACCATATTCATTGAATCGTTGGTAACTTCAGGACCTTGATTCATTATATATATATATTTTTTTTTATTAGAGTGTGATTTATATATTAATTATATACAAACGAACTATTTATAATTATTCTTTTCTTCTTCTTCAGGTGTATATATTTTAAGGCCAAGGTAAAAAAATAATTACTTTGATGCAAGTGGATATAAGAGGAAAGAAATAAGGGTTTACGAGGAGAGTTTTGTTAGAAGGTTAAAGGGCGGATATAAAAAAAAATTTTTTTTTTCTTCTTTCTTCAAGGTTAAATTTTTAGTTTTTTTTTTTTTCAGTTGGTTTTTGAGAATCAAAATTGGATTGTAGTTATTATTTCTAAAATAAAAAAATTTTTTGTTTGGTTCTAGTAAGTAGAGTATGTTTTGCTGAATTGGGAGAGGGGGTAGAGGTACGCAAAGGCAATAAATATGATTGAGATGATATTAATTTTAAGATTATCTAATTCAAAGTTGGAGAGATAAATTAATATTTTTCAAAGAAGGGCCCTTTATTGAGATTTTTTTTTTATACAGATAAATAAAATGAGGGGGGGGGGTGAGATCAGTGAATTGGTTTTAATTATTTGTATAAGGTATTGAATACTATTCTGAAAGCACGCAAAAGTTGAGGGAAGGGGGTAATATATGTATAGTGTCTTTTAATATTGTTTAATTTTTTTTTTAATTTTTGGTTTTGATGTATAGAAATACAGTGGATTGATGATTTTGTTATATTGATGTTGGGTGGCAAAAAAACTAGGCGTTTACAGATAGAATTATCAGGAAGGGGGTGTGAGATAAAAATAAAGTAATCAATACAAATAGGGGGGGGGGATAATAATATGGAATGTATAGGGGCTATTATAAGAGTGGAAGTAGGGTTATTGATTGAGTTTATGTATATAGAGTAGGAAACTAAGGCTGTATTAGCTTTTGTGTATATTAAATAGATAATTAATAATGGAGAGGCGAGGTTAATTTTTTTGATGAAGGAATTTTAAGAGCTGATGAAGAGTTAAAATCAGAGAGGTAGAGAGGATAGATTGGGGCTAGAAAGTATATTATATAAATGGGCAGAGGGATAATATAATAAGAGGTATTTTATGAGAGAGTAATGAGAGAACGTAAAAGCAAAAAAATAGAGGAGGATATTAGTAAAAGGAGGTTGAAGTATTTAATAAGAGGGATGAGTAATAAACGGTATTATTTCCAAGAAGAGAATGAGGGATGGAAGAGAGGAGAAATGTAGTAAGAGGGGATTATTAAGTGGAAATGAGGTAAAGGTTATATATCGGGCGGTTTAAAAAAAAAAAAAGAAAAAAAGTTGATGAGAAATTTGAAAAAGTTGCAACAAGAATTAGAAATAGATTAGTAAAATCAAAGTAATGGGATTTAAGGGAATTTTGAGGGACAGAAAAAGATCAAAGGTCCAATTTTTTGAGGATTGAAGTTTTGGGTTTTGGGTTTTTTGAGGTGAATGGAAGAAAGTTTTGTATTTATTGGCAAAAAGGGGTGGGCAGGGAAGTTTAGTAAGAGATGGGGGTAATGGTAGAGAAGTTTAGTAATAGATAGAGTAATGGCAAGTATTAATAGTAAGCGAAATAAGTAGTAATAGAGAGAGATAGAGTATTAATAGTAAGTATTAATAGTGAGAGAAATAGAGATAGAGAGGGCTTAGATATAGATGGGAACGAAGATTGGGTGGAGAAAATAAAAATGGAGATTAACGAATTTGGGAGGCAGAATTTGGCGAAAAGGCAGTTATTTAAAAGATTTGTAATCACAAAACTCAAAAAAAATAAACTTGATAGATTTTAGTTATTAAACTATTAGAAATGCAGATTTATTAGTCATAACATTAGACATCAGAAAACGTACAAATATGCGCTGTCAAATCAACGCCAAGTGTTCGGTAAAAAAAAAACTAGAAAAAAAAAAAAAAGATAAAAGAGGGAAGCAACAGTTGTTTATTTGCGCATTTGATTTGACTTTTTTTTGCTAATTAGGTTGGTGAGGTGAGGTTAGATGGTTGTCCAGAATTTGCCCAAACAAGCATAGAGGCAATACAGGCTTTTTTACTTCGCTATTGGCAGTCACAAGGCGCGAGCCAAACATCGTATATATATGATTATGGAATAGCGTCGTCCAATTTTGGTAGTATTTACTAAATCGGTACCTGTGATTGATAATCCTCGTGCATTTATAGGGATCGATATTGGCGCAGATTAGCTAACACATGCGGCAATTAAGAAAATCAGGATCCTTGAGTGGTTAGCTGGGTTTCGCGAATAAACTGAATTATTTTGGCAGTGGTTTTATAGGCAGACAATCGTCCGCTCAAATGATATTCAGCGTTCAAGTCGAAATGCTAATTTATTAAGCCTTAGTAATAATAGACATGCTCGACTCGTATATGGATTTCAAGAACATTCACATTTGGGTGGAGTGTGAGCTCAGAGGATATGGGGGGGAGAGGGAGGGATGGTGAAGGGTAGCTGGGAAAGTGCGAGTGGGAGGGGAGGAGGTGCCATAACAAGAAGGGAAAATAAAAAGAATTAAAGTTCTCCAATAAAATCAACTCTGCATTACAAAAACATTAACGCTTTTTCTTTTTTTTGGTTTACATAAAACTCTACCTTTTTATTTCTTTCTTTGAAGGCCTATGGAATAAAATCATTATTTGCCGCCGATTAGTCATACATCCCCAGCTGTTTATTATTTCCCGGATATTTGGAGCTAGCCAACAAGCTACGACGCTTTATAGGCGAAGAGGAGCCATTTAAACGTATTTGCTCGGAAAAATCAGCAGGCCAAGAAATGAATAAGGAATCATATCGAAGCCCACCACTCTTCATATTGGATGATTATGGTTTGATTGACTATTAAAATCCCATCGCTCAAATAAATTTCAGAAACAGCAATTATTTCCTTCCAATTTCCATTTGTTTTATTTGGACCCTTTTTTTTTTTTCCATCTTTCTTACATTGTTTGCTGCAGATTGTAAACTAAACTACTTTTTAAAGTAAACGCGACTCAACAAAAAAAAAAATTTTTTTTTTTTGTTTAGTCTTGAACCATTATTTGCATAGGGCATAAACTATGCCGATCTATTTACACCCATTCCATTCGCCAGATGATGGTTTGGCTAATAGGCGTGTAGTTCCTAA
Source organism: Smittium culicis (assembly GCA_001970855.1). Classification (NCBI taxonomy): domain Eukaryota; kingdom Fungi; phylum Kickxellomycota; class Harpellomycetes; order Harpellales; family Legeriomycetaceae; genus Smittium; species Smittium culicis. Next base: position 20,338 of record LSSN01001101.1, on the reverse strand, counting down.
AATGCTAGCCTATTCGCCAGTTGCTCCAAGCAATTGGCGACCGCGTTTGGTAACACATATTAGTAATCGTTCGTATACAGTAGTCAATTTGTAACAGCGTCTCCAATAGGGAAATTTCTCCCCTATCTTATTATTAATCAGGTTAGCTGCTTACTCTATAAAAAATTACCCCCCTCAGACTCCAATTAAACTAAAAGCAGTATCAATGAACGTCGCCTAAAAAAAAAAAACAACGTCGACTTGAAAGCGCCTTATTATTTTTTTTTTTGTTGCTCAGAAATACATCCTGTTTATAGTCCCATGTGGGCCCTTTTAACAGCAATCTGCAAATAGCCCCAATAAATATCCCTTAATCCCGATAAGCATCCCCATCCTCCCCCCCCTAATTGTCCCCTCTCAAATTATCGATCCCAAACTTTATTTTCCTGGAATCTGCTATAATCTCACCCCATTTTTACAATCCCCCCCCCCCAAAAAAAACCAACTGTATTCTCAAGAACCTACTTTATCCAATGTATAATCCCATTCAGCCTATACAGTAGAAATAAATAATCTCTTATATTGCCAACCTGCTAACCCATAACCTATTTGCCAATGTTTCTTGTTCTATACTGTAAATATAAGTATCCTAAAATATCTGACCATTTCCCTTTTTCTTCTCCCTTTTTAGCAGGCAATCGCTTAAAAACAATCGACTTTCGTTTGACTTGATCGCTTAATACTTACAACGTTACCAAAATGTAAAAATAAATAAAAGACGCGATATTCACTTTACATGACAAAACTGCGGATATTTCAGATTTGACTACTCGCGTTTTATTTTATTTTATTTTTTGCAATTGCCAGAGTAATGGGAAAAGGGATCTGCATGAATAATAAAAACCTTTTTCCCCATTCTCCCAATTAGCTATTGGGTCGATGATCAGTCGACACTGCGCTTTTATTATACACCTATTTTTTTTTTTTTGCTCTATTAAAAAATAAACAACAAGAATGCAAAAAGTTGCGCGTGATTAGTTAAAAGATCCTAAACTGATTTAAAAAACTGCTCTTTTAGTCCATAAAATTTACTCACAAACTGCAAATCTAAATCTCATCTCCAATTCCAACTCCAATTCCAACTTCAATTTCAACTTCAATTCCAACTCCAATACCTTCTGATTTATATTTCAATTAAATTACTAATAACTAAGATTCTCAATTTCAATTTCCAATTTCGTTTTAATATGATTAATAATCTAAATATATTTATATTCAAATTATACGCTTATTAATTTCAAATTTATACTAGCTTTTAATCTCCCCTATTTAAGGCTTATCCTCTATTACATAAACTCCATCTCCCTCTCCAGTCCTTAAACAAGGAAGTCACAATTCCAAAATTAGACTCGCTATCCCAACTTCTCTCCCTCACAAACTCCCTTCGAGTTTAACCATCCACCCACCACTGACCAATTTACCCACTACCACACTCCCATCCACCCACAATTACACGCCCATTTACCCACAATTACACGCTCATTCACCCACAATTACACGCTCATTCACCCACAAATTCCATCGTCATATTTGGTTACTTAATTGCACTTTGCATTCCTTCGATAATCCTTATCCCATCTAATTTTTACAACGTATCCAAATATGTTCATCTACAACTCGCAACTCTAGCTTTTATAAACTCCGCATTAAAAAAAAAAGTACATAAACCTGAGTCAATATAAAAATTGCTCTTGAGTTTTGTCAATATAAAAGAATACAAAGGGTTTTCACTATAATAAAATAGATGTGCAACAGTGCCTAAAATTAAACCTTACGCAAAATAGAAAAAAAATGAAACTCTATTTATAGAAATCTCTTTTTTTTCATAAAATAAAGGAAATAAAATACAATCGAAAAGTCTAATTCTAAATCTAAATCTCGAGCTTCATTTCTTTACTTTTTACTTGTTTATAAATTTGTCAACAAGAATTTGCCTTTTTATTTGCTCTTGTTTCGTTCCTAGTCACCATTTATCCCGGACCTTTTTTTCTTCATGAACACAAACACAAACACACGAACGAAAAAACGCGTTATAAATCCAATCCTTTTATTATTATTTTACCCCTATCATGGTTCGCTTAATACTCAATCTGACCTTTTCTTCCTTCTTAAATTGTTCCAAAATCATTCTATAGCTTTACATTTATTACAAATTTTTAGATTTACAAAAGTTTAACTGTGAATTTTTTTTTTTTTTTTTAGAAGCGTCAATCTAGTTCAAAATTTGCTTCCATTAATTACAATTCGCATCATCGAAGAATTAAAATTAAATTAAATTAAATTAAAAATAATTCTAATCTCCTATTATTTCTTATTTCAAACCCCTCTACAATCTACCTACCTACCTAAAAAAAAAAATAAAAAAGTACTCAAAATCCACTGTTTTAAAGTCTAAAAGATCGCAATAAATATCTTTGATTAAAGACTTTGTCAGTAACCATAATAATCCTCATCACAACTTAACGTACCCATTCTTTCTAAACATTTATAAAATTACCCTTATACTATCCAACTTGCATACATATTTATTTATTTGTTTTTTTATTATTATTACATGTTCGCTTCATTTAAAAAAATTTAATCCTTTAAAAAAAAATTCGAGGATACTTTTTTTAATACATATAGATTTATTGAGGATAAAAAATTAAATTAAATAAAATCGTACATACACCTACAAGATATAAAAAAAAAAAAAATTCGCCCCATAAAAATTATACTATATGCCACTCAATTGGGTAATTTTTAGCTAGCTCAACTAGATCCAGTTCCAGTCAAAAAACATTTAATCCAATTCGTCAGCCAACAAATTTTAATTTATTGTTATGTTACTATGATTCGCTGTATGTTTTCAAATCACGCGTTTATTTGATACATAAATTATAGTAAGCCAATACTATAGAAAATACTGCATTTAAATTATATGCATATAATCATTAAAAAAAACTTGCTAGCCAAAAAAAAAAAAAAAAAACAATTAAAATAAATACAAGTTTGACTTAATTTTTACAATAAACCTTGGTCCCTTTTTTGAAAACTATACACTCAATGGAATTAGGGATGGGGGAAAATAAATAATTAAATACCATTAATAACAAATCACTAGATATCTTGTAATAGATATTAAAGCATCGAGATCTCGAATACTGCCCACGCAGCAATTTATACCTCAAGGTTTCTAGACCCTTTGCTACCAAAAAAAGAGAAAAAATCAATCAAACAAAAAAAACTACCAGCGCCAACCATCCAGTTTATAAAAAAAAAATAAATAAATAAATTACAATACACCTAAATAGCATCCAAGATATAAGAAATTTAAATCGAAGCTCTGATCCTGAAATAAGTGAGGATTTTGATGCTGTTTAAATACCAAAAAATGATAATTTTATTGGCTGCACACAGTAGAACTTTTTTTCTTTTTTTTAAATCTATATCTCCATTTGCTACATATTATAGATTCCTCATTTACTGGGAAATTGCACTTCATCCGATTTTTTTTTTAATACTTCAATCGCTACACCCCAACCCCCATACTCTATACCAATATTTCCTTCATCCAGATTCATAAGCCCATATTTTCTTTCTTTCCTTTTTTTTTTCTTGCTTTATAATAAAAAGTAATTGAACTGAATTATACCTTTCAACAAAAAAAAAGATTTTGAGAAATATAAAAAGTTTATTACATATACTTTAGGTTTATTCAATTTTGATTTTGACACTGATAAATAAAGTATAATGAATGAAGAATGCTCAATATGAAGGGTAAGTAGTGGGTGTGGTCCTCGGTTTTGTTACCCGTTTCAAAATCAAGTTTAATACTTAATTGTTCGCTAAATCAATTAAATTAAAAAAAAAATTATGCAATATATTGTTATGGATGGTAGGTTAAAAATGCATCAACTGCGGAGAAGCGGAGTAATTAAAAATAATAATGATAATAATAATAATAATCACCTCTAATGATTTGAATTTAGTTTATACGAAATTTATATTGGCACACAAATAAAATTCTAGAATACTAATAAAAATGTGGGTGAAAAGTAAAATCGAAAAGAATTATTAACTTCAATAATGTAAATAATTTAACTGAGCTTCTATATCGAATACTATTTAGACATTAACGAAGTAACTATTATATCCTCGTGGACTAAAGAAAGTCGAGAGGCAGTAAAAAAAAAACATAAGATTCTAGCTTGAAAAAATTTTTATTTTACTATATCGTTTTCCCACGCATTTCAATCACACTATCTCTTTGTTTAAATTTGATTATATCCTAGTAGAATTACAGCGTGCTTTTTAATTTTTAATTTTTAATTCTTTTTACAAGTCTTTAATTGATAACTTGCAGATATGTGTTCTTTTTTATAAACTCCACGAATATTGATGATCCAAATATATACAAACACATGCGTTCAAGTGTACCACTGTTCTATAGATTAATCAATTAAATTATTATGCATACATTCCAAAAATATATATAAAGAGCCCTGTGCTGCTAGCTTTTTTTGAATATAAAAAACACAAACATATTTCATTTAATTCATTAACATTTGATACCATCTCATAATATACATAATCACTAATATTAAAGTCACTACAAATTTCCTTTTTTTTAATTTTAGCGCTTAATATACTGCATCACATAATTTTCATTAAAGATAAAATAATATCATAATACATTTTGCAATAACATTAACAATCCATCATACAACATTTAACAATAAAATTTAATCAATTGATAGCAAAAAAAAAAAACTAATAATAATAATGATTTTTTCAAAGAAAAATATACTTGCCCTTACTCTGGCGATTTCATCATTACTATGCTCCAATGCAGCACCGATAAATGCGAATAACTTTGAAGATGTTCCATCAGGTAAAAAGGCTCCCTTAACTAAAGAGGCCGCAATGCCAACCATTACCGCTTCGAGTTTCCCAACTACAGATATCCCAAATAACAGAGCTGCAAGTGATTTTCTCCCCGTCCAGACAAACGGCGGGTTCAGTTTAGTTGAGCAAGTAGGTGCAACAACCACATATCTAGTATTGTCTGTTATTGATAATGCCAATCCTAATGGCGGAGGCTTAGTAACTGTCACTGTGCCAACAAGCCAACCAAAACTACTCTCCAGTATTTTAGACTACGCAACCGGATTCGTAAACAGCCAATCTGCTATACAAGATGCAATAGCAAGCTCTAAAGCCTCTGCATCTCTAGCCAGCGCCGCCTCTGCTAAATCAGCCTCCGAAGCCTCTGTTGAATCCGTTTCTAGTGCCTCTGCTGCTTCTGTTTCCAGTGAATCTGCCGCATCGGTTAGGTCAGTACAGTCTTCCTTGTCTGCTGCTGCTGCTGCCGTAGTTCAATCCAGAGAAGATGAACTGTCGAAATCCGCTAATGCCGTGTTAGCCGCGTTCAGCTCTTCCCTATTCGCAAGTAATGCCATGTTTACGGGTACACCCACAGTCGCCGCAAGTGGTTCTGCCTCCGAAAAATCTCCGGCCAGTGGCCCCGCAGCCAGCGAATCGTCACCGGCTTCTGCAGCCGTTAGCTCCAGAGGTGGCGCCGTTCCCGAAACAAACGCCTCTACTCCCGTTAACGTCCAGTTATTTGTCCAAGTAGTCGATGGAAAAACCCAAATCGCCGGCCAAATCATCAACAACGGCGCTCAAGGCTCCCCTTTCACTACCATTTCGGTCATTAATCCCGCAGAATCTTCTGCCCCTGCTGGCTCCACTGCCCCACCAGCTGCTACATCAGCCGCTGAATCGCCCGGGGCATCTTCCGCCTCGCCTGCAGCTACTCCACCGCCTGAATCCGCTACTTCTGCTGCCGCCTCTTCAGAAGCTACTCCTGCCGGTTCTGTCGCGCCACGATCAGGCACGCCTGCTGCTACTCCTGCTGCACCTGCTGCTACTTCTGCTGCACCTGCCGCTCCTGCTGCCACTCCTGCCGCACCTGCTGCTACTCCTGCCGCACCTGCTGCTACTCCTGCCGCACCTGCTGCTACTCCTGCCGCACCTGCTGCTACTCCTGCCGCACCTGCTGCTACTCCTGCCGCACCTGCTGCTACTCCTGCCGCACCTGCTGCTACTCCTGCCGCACCTGCTGCTACTCCTGCCGCACCTGCTGCTACTCCTGCCGCACCTGCTGCTACTCCTGCCGCACCTGCTGCTACTCCTGCCGCACCTGCTGCTACTTCTGCTGCACCTGCTGCTACCGAATCAGTCGCTTTATCCTCTGCTGAACCTGCTATTACTTTAACTACCACAGTAATTGCGCTACCAGCTGAATCCAAAACTAAAAGCAAAAGCTATTTAACAGCTAGCAGGGCAGGAAGCGTGTCATCAACAAATAGCGCAGCCGAATCCACAGAAGAATCACAAAGCTTGATCACAGCATCGTCACCAATGCCAAGCGAACCTGTTGAGGTATCCCCACAAGCAGTTAGCTCAGCGATGGTAATTCAAAGCACAGTCACTGCAACCAAAGATGTTACATTGACTGTCCAATCAACTTTGATTGTAGTTGAAACTGTTAGCACTACAATCAGTAACACCGTTGAAGTTACAGTAACTTCAACATCAGTATCGACAGTAGTTTCAGTTACAACTGCTACAGAAACAATACCCCAGTCTAGCCCAAGTGTTGCATTGAACGACGTCGTATCTGCTAGCCCCACACCACAATTAAGCTCAGCTCCTGATATGTCCAACTTTACACAAACAATAGTTACAACAAGAACGAAAACAGCTACTCTATCAAACACAATAGCTCTACCTTTGCTTAGCGAAATTGTCACTTCAGTGCCTTTTAGTGGCGTTGTAGCTGTCACCGTAGATCCGCTTCAAAACTGGCCACAATTATCAAGTCTCTATTCAAAATTCGGCCAAAGTCCAGCTTCATCAGCTTCGCTAGGACTAGCTGACATTGGTACTGCACTTCCAAAAAAAACTACTATGTTGACTACAAACACTAAAACAATTAGCGCTGTTGTTAGCACAACTAAGCCTGCAGTTACACATGTTAAAACAGAAAACGTCTTGTCTACCGTAACAACGAAAACAGATGTATCTTTGGTAACTAAAACGAACACTAAAACAACCACGATCACAGCTAGCAGTTAATCAAATTAGTCAAGACAAAATATAAATATAAAATCATGGAAAATAAACTATGTATTTTCTTGTAATAATATATTAATTTATCTCTTGTATTAAATTGTAGCTAATAGCCAACACTTGATTGCACGATTTGGTTCCTTTCATACATTTATCAGCTTTTAATTAGTGTTATTTTGTTATTAAGCCTAGTATATTTCCTTATAATAAAAAAATTATCAAAGATTAATCAATCTTATTCAAGGTGACTAGAAGCTATCTATTTAAATAAAAAATTATAAAGCTAGCAATTTTATTTTTTAAAGAAAAAATATCTCAAAGTCTCTTGATTTTCTTTTTTAGGAAGTGAGAGGAAAAGGTTGGTTAATAATTAAAGCTTTAATTTATATCAAAAAATAAACTCGATTATAATTCTTTAACCCTTTAAAGTGTTTATTACAAACATCAATTTATATATTCGAGTTATTTTTTTTTTATACGCGGAACTTTCTAGGATTTTATTATTTATCTGAGCTATTTTCCACTCGCGATAAACTGGCGAAAAATGATATATATAAACATGACTTCAATCAATAGTATACGATTTTTTGTACCACCATCTGATATATCCAGTAAAGCTAGTTCCTCTTTTAATAAAAGTCTCTTGAATAAAAAGTTTATCAAAATAAAAAAATTTAAAGTGAATAATTGTACTGGATCTGTCATTCGAATCAATATAATAATAAATAAATAAATCTGATGTATTTTAATAAGATATTTATAGAGTTACTTTTACAATCATTTTTTATTTTAATAATAAAAGGGAAAAGCTGTAAAAAGACCAGGGGTAAAATTAAAATTGATATAAACAAAACAAAAAACTTGATATTAGTCCGACTTTTCGTTATCGTCAGTCTCGTAATCTTCGTTAAACTCTTCTCCTACTTCACTTTCACTTTGGGCAACAAAATCTTCATCAGGGCTAGAATCACCGTCATCATCATCACCACTATCATATTTGCGCTTTTTGCCAGAGTCAGATTCATCAGAATCTGACAACTCAGCGTATCCAGTTTTTGATGCGCTTTCTGAACTATCTGATATAACCTTAACGCCGTTCTCTTTCAAATAATCGAACAAATTATTGTATTCTTCACGACTAACACTTGAGAATTGTAGGTCAGTGCCGCTATGGGTATGAACAACAAGATCAAAAGTTCTTGCAGCTAGAACGCTTCCAGAACCAACACTATAAAAAGAAATTATTTTTAATAATGCCAAAAAGGTTATTGAAGAATTTCCTTATGAATTAATTCTAAAAATACAAGTTTTAGCTGATAAACTTTTTTTTTTTATTCTGTTAGGCTTACCGAGTAAATACGATAGAAGATATTTCAGAGTATGGGAAGAATTGAGTAGGTTTGGGAACGAACAATAGACCCCTGGCCAAAGGATACAGGATACCTTCATTGGCTTTTAATGAACATTTAGCTCCGTTAGCACCATGGACACTAGAGTAATAAAAAAAAAACTCCCGATGTTAATTTATATTAAAGGTTAAAAATTAAGATAATGAATGCATGATAAAAGAAAAGTTAAACACAAAGTAAAATAAACATACGTTTCATAGGTGTCTGGAATATTTAGATTTTTTGTGGTGAGTTTACAAAACAGCTCAGAAACAGTTTTGTATAAAGGCTCTTCATAGCGTTTGCGTAAAGAACCATTGTAGTCTTTTTGGATCTGTTCAGAGTCTAAATTTAAGACAATTTCTTTTTCTTCATCTTTTAAAAATTGGAAAACAAGGTAAGGGTATCTAGTTTGACCTTGTCTAATTGGAGGGCTGAGAGAAATGACCAGAATAACGTGCATTCCATCAGGTTTAGTCACCAAGAACAGGCGAGATATGTGGTCGTATAGGATTTTGTAGTCATAAGTTTTACCACGCAAGCGTAAAAAGTTACTGAACATATCGATAGTATACCGACCACGTGGGGTAAGGCAAAGAACTTCATTGAAAGTGACAATGCTGCTTCCGACAATTTGGCCTAAATCGGCTTTATTTTTAACAGTTTCATAAAAAACTTGAGCGGCGCTGGTGCCTGTATTATTTTCGTTGTCGCTATCTTCATTTACTGGTTGATCTGGGTCAACTGGCGCAGCTCCAGGAACATAAAAGCGAACTTCGACTAGTTCGTCCATTTGTAATTTTCTTTTTTGACCAGGTAATGGTTTATCAGCTCCTTTGATTTCAATACTGACTTCATTTTTACCTGCTAGATTAGAGTTTGTAACAGCTTCCATTGGAATATCAAACATGGGCTTATTTTCGACTTTAAAAGTTAGATTCGTACCTAAAGTTGATTTTTAAATAGTTGGAAAGAAAAGAAAAAAAGTTTATAAGGATTTATAATCAAAAAAATCAAAAGAATGGAATAAAAATAAAATAACAAACCTTCAAAGTCTGTTTTTCCCCAGTTCCATCCCTTAATACTGAGGTCGCGAGTCTCCAAATTAATTCCATGGAAATATTTGCTAATTGAAGATTTTAATTCATCGAACGACTATAAAGAAAAATAAAAATTAATTAAAAAGCTGTAAAGTAAGGTGATTAAATGTTAAATTTGGAGGAGGGGTATTAAATAATATACATCTCTGTCGAATCCTTCTAGCCTGTGCATTGAGCCGTTAGCAAGTACTATTCTGATACCATATCCTCTTGCAACCTTTTGCCATACAATTCTTTTTATGTCGGCTGCCTGGATAGCTAGCAGACCTGTTTCTCTTGAAACGCCTTGTATCTCGGACTCTTTGACTGAAGCTATATCTGACTCCGTAATTGGCTTCCATCCAATTCCAGATTTTCCCAGTCTCACTTCACCCTTCGCCGAAAAGTAGGGCTTCGTCGCTAAAACTATATTGAGGAAAGATGTTCTTACTTCAGACATTTTTCTATCTTTTTTTTTTTCGCTATCTTTAGACCCCTTGAGTTGGTAAAGCTTGCTCGGAAAATAGTACTATATAAAATAAAACTTTAATAATAAACAATTAGATCAAAATTAATTTCGTAAACTTATTTGGTTATTTCAATTATCGCTTTTTATTTTTTTTTTTGGTAATGTGTATAAAATTATTGGCTAATTAGTATTTCAGCGTAAATGTTCTCTTTAGCCAATAGTCGATATATCACTCCTATACTAAGTTATTCCATTGGCGAATTTATTATTAGCTAGCTTCATAATTATTGGCTATGAAAATTATATAATTTGGAAGTAAACAAGTTTATCCAATAGTGTCTTTTAAAATTTAAAAAACGCTGTTTATAAAAGTTATAAATCTTTGATAACGAATAATTCGTACAAAATATAACTACTGTTTTATATCTAAAAATCATTTCTTTGCTCTCAAATAACTCTCATTTAGCCATACTCATTATTTCTATTACAGTATTAATAAAAAAAAAATTAAAATTATGAATAGTATAAATAATTTCTTATAAGTATATTCATCCAAAAAAAAGCATATAATCAGAAAAATTAATCTACAAGCTGATTAAATTAATTTTTATTCGATTCAAAAATATTTTGATATAGTCCAATTCTATTCTTGGTTAGTTACTTAGTAAAACTGAAATATTTATGCGGGAGATTATTTAGAGGAGCGGAACTTTTCCTATTAAAAATTTCCTACTCATCGTACTCTCATTTAATTTTAAACCTTTTTAGAAACTATCATCGAATGAATAATCTAATAAAACCATTAGCTTTATCGAATTTAAAAAATCAAATATCATTTCCAAGAAAAAACAATTCCGCTTCCCTTAAGAATATCCCTTAATTGTAAATTGACATTTTTTAAAAAATAAAAAAATCTAGAATAGTTAATTAAATGTTTTAGCAGTTTTTTCATAAACTAGGACTAAAGTAATACTATATACAGAGTTTTTTTATCTATACGTATATATCACCAATGCTTTCTTTGACATTTTTAGCAAAATTAGCAGTTCTGAAGTATTCCAAAATCATAAAAATGTTACAATGTTATATCAAGAAGCGTAAAATGTAGTTTCGGTTAGCTGAATTTTAAAGATATATACAAAGCCCCTTAAAGAAGACGTAATATAATGAAAATATAATTTATTATAAGTGATAATAGTTAATAAATAAAATCTATTAATTCCCCTTAAGGAATACATATAAAATAACTTTATAAATATTGGAGTTCAAATATTGGTTTTGCTTAGGTGCTTAGAGTTGATCAGTTACTTAATGTGTATATGCTACCGTCTTCTTGAGCAATGCATATTTTAGGTAAGTAAGGGTGAAAAGAAATATGATTTATTGATGAATCGTCCATTGATGCTACAAACTCAAACATATCTTTCGATACATCTGCATAACCTCCAGAGTTCATTGGAAGCTGGTTGTACGAATTTGGTTTCTTATGATTGGATATCGAAGATAGTCCACTATTTGACCGGTGAATTGTTTTTCCCATGGGAGGGGGTGTCAATCCTGCGCTCCTTCTATTTATATTAATATTATTAGAACCCATGTCAGGCTTTTTAAAGCTGCCGACATTTAACCTATTTTCAATATTCGGGTTATGAGAATCATTAACAGCAGAATCTGAAATTTTAATATTTCCACTGACCAAATTTACTGGAATTGAACTATTGATATCAACAGTCTGCTTATAGCTGCCATTTGTTCTATTTCCATAGCTACTTAAAAGTCCCAAGTTTTCTGTTATAGATAAGAGTCCGTCTAAGGAATTTTTTTCAGAATTTGCTGAAAATTCCATCAAATCATATTTCATTCCAAGTACTCTTAGACTATCTACTGATGATAAATAAGCTGAATTGCCAAGTATTTTTGAATATGGGTTAGTCATCGTAGATAAATTTAATGAATTTATAGTTGGGTTATAAGCTAAAGTATCTAATTGCATCGAGTATCCAATTGGTGTTGAACTCTTAATAGGTGAATAGGTGTTATCACTATCCTCTGTTATTGTACTAGTTATAGTATCTGAATTATGTGTAGAACTAGCTCCGAATATATTAAAATTAGTCTTGAAGGATGAAAAAAGGGATTCAGATGAACTGAAAGTCGAGTCAGGCAACGAATTGAAGCTACCTAAATTATCTCCTTTGGAATTATATGCCTCAACTGTGTAGTTAGAACTTGTGGCAAAAAATGTAGAATACTTTTGGTTAACCATTCTATTTAAGGATAAATCATACTCCCTGTGTTTAATAGTCTCAAAATTTAAAATAGAGGCTTTGTTCCTTATATCCCATACAAAAACTGTACCTAAAATTGATGCTGAATAAATATTAGTGTCGTTTAAATCCATAAAGAAGCTTGATTGTATTTGGTTTGGATATAAATCTCGCCATGATTGTACTGGAGAGCTATTTGGCGGTAGTCTCAAGTCATGCATTCTAACAACACCATCTGTATTTCCAACGACCACCAAGTTACCATACTTTTCGACTGAAATGCTGCTAACGCTGCTAAAAAAGAACTTTGAAGAGATATTGCTTACCATTTGCTCAGAATTAAGGTCCCACACGCTAATATTTTGGCTGTTCTTTGATCCAACAAATAAATTTCCTGTTTGCTGGCAGAAATCGCTAACAACGCCGCAACCAGTTGACTGACCAAATACATTTTCTTCTGGCAAGTGATAACTAGAATTTTGAGGGCCACCAGAAAAGTGTCTAGACAAGCTATTAGACCGTAAAGTTTTCTTTTGAGATGGATTAGCTCCAAGGAAGGAGTTTATATTGTTTTTATTAGGAGTTGCACTATTTATAGCTCTAAAAGTGGTAATTAATTCAGGAACAGGGAATTTTAACCCTTTTATATCAAAGTTATTGCTAGTTAACTGCCTTTGGTGTTGTTCGGAATCGTTGACAGATAGTGTTGGTGCATAGCTATTAAAAATTCTCACTACACCATCATCATATACATTAAGCAATAAAGTTCTTGATTCAGGATTTACTAGATGCAAGTCTTTTACTGGAGAAAATATTTCAGATGAGGAATTTATTATGTCATATCTAGATATAATGCTCTTTGTACTGTAATCAATCACGTTAATATCACCACTATGTGTTGCCACTATCAAATGTGGACTAATTGGATGGAAAACTGTACAGGTTGGGCCTGGAATTAAGTTAGGGGGCAATATCTCTTCTTTATTTGAAAACTTTTCGTTAAATTTATTCTTTCGGTTAAATGAAGATATTTCAATAAATTCAGATTGTATTTTCTTCCTTTCTGACTTAATTAAAAATTCGCTATTTGTTTCAGTGCTAATGCTTAGTACTAAATCAGACTCCAATATATACGCACCTTCCCAGTCATATATTTGAGACAGGCTAAAGTTTGCTTCAAGTTGTTTTCTAGCATACTCCACCCATGAATCTTGTAGCTTCAATGTATTGCCTTTTAATTTAGCCTTTTTTCTTAAAATCTTGCTGCTGTGAGGGTGATCAAGAGTATAGTCTCTAGAGCTTGTGCTAAGATTGCTATTACCATCTGTTTTAATTGCTTCTGGACTGATATTTAGGATTTTGGTTTTTCCAACGTCGCTATAAATCCCTTGGTTTAGGCTATTCTTCGGATCTTGAAGCTTGTTCAAATTCTTGTATTCAGAATTTTTAGAAAAGTTGTTAACTTTAGGAGAATACTCCTTGTTAGCGAATCTGTTATTTATAGCAGAGTCTAAATTTTTAGGATTTCCTTCAGCAAGAATTTTATTAGTCTGCAATCCTTTGTGCAACTGATCGTTTGTGCTGTTAATTTTCTTACCGACGGTAGAGTTAAGGCTTTTGGTATTTTTTAAAGTTTTCAAACTTAAAGTTGGTGGTGCAAAGCCCGATAAACTTGTTTTAGTGGCCCATGTGTGAATATGATTACTCAGATTGATTTGAGGAGTTAAAATAAAGTAACAAGAGTGGGTATATGCTTGGAATAACAAATCAATAAGACGCATTGAAGATTGCATTACATCTAAATGCGGGTCACTTGACAAAACTAAAAGGGCTTTGTAAAATTTAACCATATAATTTGTCACCAGTAAAGGGCATATTATATTCTCTGGCGAATTTTTAGACGAACTTGCATTTTTTTCTAAATGATTGTATATATATGAAATGTCAGAGCCAGTTTCCTTGGCAGAAACAACTGAAATAGCTCTGATAAACTCTACTATGTAGCTATGGATTATAGAGCTTCCTATTATATTTACCACTTCTTTTCTGACCATAGGACTACCATCTTGTGAAGCTGATAAAACAGCTTCCCAGAGCATAATTTCAGTGCTACGAGCTTTTTGTGCCACTTTGAAGTTGTAAGAAGTGTTATTTTTTTTATTCGGGTTGGATGAATTAGGCTTTGAAGTAGCATGGTTTACAGGATCCTTTCCTTTTACTTTGATATTAACCAAGTTTTCTGTGTAGTTTTTATTATGACTAACGGAGCTGAAATTTTTGAAAGAATTTTCTAATTCTTCTAGGCTGTTGGAGTCTTCATTAGAAAGTGATTCCCAATAATTGCTAAATTTCATATCTACCAAAATATCTATAAACTCATCAGGTTCGGAAACTTTTCCTTCAGATAAGACTCTAAGCCCCTTTAAAAGAGAGCCTATAGCATGAATAGAAGCTGATCTAACACGCTGCTCTTTATGGAATGCAAGAGGTATGAGAAGCTCAGAAATATCCTTAACACTAGTTTCAGTTTCAATTTCTTCTATTTTCTCTTTTAGGTAAGGATCGTTTATATCGCTGATATTCGAATATTCAATATGACTAGAGTTAAACCTAGTGTTTTTCAAATAAGCAGATAATAAAGAATCTTTTTTGGCATTAATAACACATTCGCGATAAGTAATAGCCATCCATTGAGCTTCTAAATAATTGTCTAGCACTGCGCTAAGGGTCAAGATCGCCCAGACTTTTAGTTGTGCCAATTCTGTAGTTTCATCATCAGGGCGAGTTAAATGAGTGTAAATATAATTTAGAGTTTCGTCTTTAAAGACGGCTGCTTGGGCGCTTTTTCCGAGTTTGCAGAACATACAAAGGACAAAACAAGCAGCAGTAGAAACAACATTTAGTGTTTTCATATCTTTTAGCAGCCTAACTTTAGCTTCAGAGTTTAATTCGGGCTGACTTTCGTCAAGAGATGAAGAAATTTCAACGTTAGGATCATTACTTTTTTGAGATGAAATAAACTCGCTTTGGCGAATATCATGATAGAATCTCTCAGCCTCGGCTGAAGATTGACCAAGATAATTAATAAAATAGCGATAACCGTCATTTTTTAGTAGCTCTTTAGAGCAATCAGGGTCGCCAGCAACCAATTTTGCCCAAACTAGTATTAACAGACCAGTAATTTCGTTTGTAGCACTTCCAAGCAATTTTACAATGAATGGAGATATACCAATTGCATAGGCAAGATCAACAGCCCAAGGACCCAAAATGAGAAAACTATACAATAGAGCAAGCGCATTATGCCGATAATTTTGGGATAGTAAAACTTGTAGTACTACAGGAAGCTCTAATGGTGGTTCTAAACCAGAAGGCGCGCCTAGCGATAAAGAGCGAATTCCGCCAGCTCTACGGCCATCTACTTCAGTTTCAGAGTCTTTTGTGGATAAAGAGTTAACTGCAGATAAATGGGAGACAACAATTGATTTAGCGTGGTGTAGCCATAAATCAAATGCATCTAATTGGTTAAGAAAATACTTTGAGTGATCATATTTATGCTTGTCAAGGTTTATTTTTAGTGCAATTTGTTTAAAATCTAAAGGGCTTCTATGGTCAGCAACGAAACTTTGAGCAGATCTGATGAATTGTTGTACACAAGAATCCACTTCTAAATCCCAAGTTTCCCACTGGGTATGTAAGTGGGTTGGGGGAAATTTAGGATAAGAAACGGGGTGACATCCGTAGTACCTCATAATTCTGTCAGACAAGATAAAATTCCTGCATAAAGAGGCGACCATGACATCTTGCCTAAACAACTGTCTAAATAAATCTCTTGGTAGTATATCCCAAGCTATAGTGTCTGTTATAGAGGTAAATATCCAAGTTAGCTCGCCCAAAGGGGTTCTTCTTTCACGGGGAGTTCCAGGAATTTTAAAGCCTGAATCAAAGAATTGCTTCATGAATCCGCCTTTTCTCATTACGTGGAATTTAAGAGCGGTTTCTATTGGATTAGTTAGACAAGCAGTAAAGAGATCTGAAGGGATTCCGGGGTTGAGGGGCAATTCTTCAAATCTCTTAGTTGCGCCCAAGTGAATTTCGTTTTTGTAAAGCGATAGAAAGTTAGGCATGGGGTTTTTTTCGTAGTATTTTTTGCTTTCAGGGTCAGCGCTATTTAATTGGGCTTGTTTACGTTTGTTGTATAAAATTTCAGTTTCTTTAGCTTTTATTTCAGCGGCAGCTTCGAAGGCCATTATTACAGATTCAGAGTTAGAAATATCCCAAACATAAAGGGCGGGGCAACCTACCCAGGTTGAGAGTTCAATTGCAGAGAGAGGAATATACTGTGAGAAAGATTTATTGAATACCCAAATATCACCACCAGCAGAAGGTTTAGGGACACCGTGGCCATTATAATGGAATAGCATTCTATCATCTTTTATTTCTTGGCGAACATGGGTTACTAGACGCTTAAAATCTTCATAAGCGGGATCCAAAGCGACACGAAAATGGGTAGTTTTAGATAGATCGTTATAAAACATTTGTAAATTGTTTCCTATTCTTTCGAGGGGGGATTTTATTTTAATGGGTTTTCCTTTGTTATCTTCGGGGTTATTTGATCTATCTTGGTTTGATTTAGGGACAAATTCGTCAGAAACTTTAAAGGGATCAATGCCAGCTTCAATAATTGGGGCATCTTCAGGGCGATAGAAGTCGGGGGGATCAGTTCCTATATTTAAACAAACAGTTATTATGCCGAAGCTAGTTCTAGTCTTTTCCTGGTTCCTCCATTCACCGACCTGAAGATGAGCGAGAGATAGGGATCTGGGCTGAGAGTATATGTCATTATATTTTGATAAGTGCTCTGGAGCTATAATGGAAAGAATTGAAGGTTAGGTATTGGAATGGATGATGGGATATTGTTTAAGGAAGAAAAAAGAAGGAGAATTAAAAAGGGGAGGGAAAATAAATTGGAAAAGACAAATAAAAAAGATTTTGAAGCAAATTCAAGTGAAATTTTTAGAGGGATAATGAAAATGTTTATATATTGGAATATATTGAGTGATTACGATAAGATAATGTAAATTTTAGAATGAGGAAAAGAAATTAGAGTTAAAAGTACCAGAATCAGCATTAAAATCGGTTTCCATAATTCATGGGTTTTGTTGTGAGTGATAGATTGCGAATATAAATTATCCTGGGTTGATATAAAAGTGGAAAGAGCAAAGAAGTAATCGGTAACTTGTGATTTAAGGAAGGGCGTGTGGTAGAGATTTTCGGTGAAATTTATAAAGAGGTTGGATGGTAAGAATAAGATAATTTAGAGGAGGATATTCTAGAATAAAAATACCGTAGTGAGAAGGTCCTAAACAGAACTACTTATATGAAATTCCTTCTTTATTATATTTGACTGTAAAACTAAAAATGAGTCTATGGAGCTAAAACTATATAAATATTTGCTTGCAGATTTAATAAAAGTTGTCTTTGAAGGTTCATTAAAACGTGTCTAAAAGTTGAGTGTCTTGTCAAAGGAAATATTGAGCTATAAAAGAAAAGCTTTTTAGTATCCCTTTTCAGCATAGAGGCGGGGGTCAGCTTTGGAAGTATGGCCAATCATTCAACGCGCACCTTGATTTATATTGTCTATAGGCTATTAATTACGCGCATTAATACAAAAAAAAACACTCCAGCTATTACTTGCTGCCAGTAATATCAAACATTTGTGATGGGGGTCAAAGCGAGTACTCCAAATAGGCCAAAATAGGTTAAATTTCGCCAACCTTATAGCCTGATACGAAAAAGTGTCAAATAAGCTGGCTGGACTAACTAAAATTACTAACAGTAATAAAAGAATAAATCGGCCGTACTAACAATAAAGTAAAAAGACTTCAAGTTTCCATAAAAATCTGAAGTAAATTAGAAAATTATAAAACTTGCGCTAAAAAACAGAATGTCAAAATAATGAGAGTTCTCCCGAAAAAAAATCTAATCGTCTTTTGCTCAGAGGCTCCCCTTATCCCCTTAATCTTTTTTTTTTTTATAGTTAGAGACTTTATAAAGTTAGAATCAAAGCTTAAAACTTGATTAATCCTATGACACCATTCCTTTTAGGTTAGATTCGATTAGCCTATTATTATACATACTAATCAATACTTGTCCTTATTAGAAAAATTAAAATCTAGCTATTGTCCAATGCTTGATCATGTGATTTCCTAAACTGCCCATATGTTCCGCCATTGGCTTAATCTACCCCAACTATGTGAATCAAAATGTTCAAGTTATAACTGGAATGGAAATACGAAGCTTATCCGCATATTATCACGATAGAAAACCAACCCCTTTACATTGAAAATCACTTTATACAGCCTGCTTGTTGGAATCCAGCAAAGTAAACCAAGTGCCAAATTGTCGCAATTTACTACACGTAATCAACACTTCATTTTACGACGCTTTATTGCATCCAAAAATCCTTAAATTTATATACAAAGATCAGTATAACCCAGCACCAAACCACAATAAATCTCATTTTAAAATAATTTATAAGGTTATTTGCGAGCCACTTAGTTCAAAATTTCCTAATTAACACTTATTATTCTTAATTACTCAGTATATAATCATTATATACTATTGAAAAAATATCTATATCAATACACGGCATAAATATAACCTCAAATTTCATTCTAAATAATATAATTTACATTTACCAAAAACTAACGTATATAGATTCAATCTCCTATTTTTACCCTATAAAAGAAAAATATCATTTTCCAATTTACTTTTACTCTATCAAACAATCGTCCTTATACTAAATATATTTTATTTTACTTTTAACTGAAAATTTAATTGCCACCACAGTCATAATATGAACTAATCGTTTTACTTTCATTAACAAATGCTATTAAAGACATTATATCTTTAATAAAAATAACAATAAATAACTCAATTGAACTACGTTAATATTCAAGTAAAATATAAATAAACTAAATTATTATATTACTTAGTTATCTTCACTATACTATCTCAAATAAATTATAACGAATAAAAATTGGATTAAGAGTAACATATACGATCTAAACAAGCAAATAATGGTATCTCAATTAAAGTTAATTACATAACACAAAATATTTATTATAATACGTACATCAGATAATATTCAATATTTAGCAAATAAATACAATACCTCATATCAAACAAAATATCACTTTGGAAGAGCAAACGCCAAAATTAATTATAGATCCCACTTACCTACCCTCTTTCAGCCACTTTTTTCTTTTTTTTACTTATCTATGCAATTTAAAAAGCATCTTTAATTTTTTTTACTTATTTCTAAGTGAAATACTGGTGGCCAAGATTTTAAACCCTCCTTAATTCTCTGAAAAATTATGTGATTTAATAGTAAATGCACTTTTCGATTTAGTATCGTAGGGTAACTCTACGGCCGAGTGAAAATAGAATATACACAATTTTGATATCAAAATTCGATGAAAAAAATAATAATTATAAATTACAATCTTCCAATCAAGAAAAATATAGATAATGATAACGAAAATAAATGATGTGAAAAAAGGGATATCGTCATTTGTTAATGAAATTTTACACCTTTTCTCTTTTTACAAAGACTAAACAGTACAACCAATAGAATCCGAATAATAAAACTAAAAAGAATAAATAAATAGGAAAAACAAACATCTGATTGTTAAACTATAGATCGATTTTGTTTAGAAATGAAGGGGAAAAAACAATAGACTATATGAAATTTGTATATAGCCAGTAAAGAGGGATTATTGACCCCCCGGCAGCCCCTAGAAATAAAATAAATAGTAGTTTTAAAATTTATTTAGTCATTTCTTATCTTTTGAATAGTCATTTTTTTAAAGTTAATAAAACAAAAGTAAAATCATAAAAAAAGGGGGGAAATAGATAAAAAGTAAATAAGGACAAACTTAAAGCTCGTACCTTTGAAAATCTAAATTTTTGGAAATTATA
>LSSN01001096.1:0-23607 GCA_001970855.1 Smittium culicis | reverse complement strand
TTAACCATTAATTATTCCTTGACCAATGTACAGTGGGCTTCGAGCTGCTAGAACGGAGGAAGGGAGTCGGTTGGGAATTTATTTTTTAATATTTTTTACTAGTTTTATGTATACTTTATAGTTATGTCTAATAAACTCTGAGGAAAAAAACTCCCCTATTAATTGCTAATCAATAGTTTTTTATGCGATTTTATATACTGTAACACTTTACGTTATAAAATGATTCCTATGTAAATAATCTCGCAAATAATTTAACCCTTTCATGTGCAGTAGGCAGTTTTTGATCTAATTAATACAGCCAACTATATTCAATTATTGTACTTTATTTCAGAGGCCATAAGAAATATTGGTTTGCATTATAAAAATAGAAAATGATAAATTTGTTTACAAATCATAAACGAATCATAAAATTAATATTATTAGAGATTGTTGGACGGAAAAGAGCTAATCCTTTCCCGCACGGTAGGCTGTTTTTGTTTTACAAAATATAGCTAATAGTGCTCAATTAAAATACCTCAATTCCGAGGCTATAAGAATTTTTGGCTTTATGTTGTATAATAGCAAATAGTAAATTTCATTAATAAACATATGCGAACCAATAAATTCACTATTTTAGCCCTTTCCCGCCCAACACTCTTTAAAAAAACTAAAATAATGATTCGATTATGGTTAATAATGAAATTTACTATTTGCTGATAATACATTGTTCCAATATCATTTAGAATCTCGGAATTAGACTATTCTTTTAGAATTCAGTTGGCTATATTTTGTAAAGCAAAAATAATCTACCGCGCGGGAAAGGGTTAATTAGTGTTTGACGGGAAAAGGCTAAACAAATTTATTAGTTGACCCTTTCCCGTCCATAATGACTATTTATAGAAATTCCCGGAGGGATCTTTCCGTAGGTTGATTTACTGATTACACTTTAAGGTACGAAGCTGATATGCCAGAAGTGAATTTAATTGTATTAAAATATCAATTTTTCTTATGCATTGCACTTGCTTTACTATTTTTTAATTTAATTTACCGCATAGCTTCTATTATTGTTTCGTACCTCTAATACTATGAAAAAAAATTCAAAAATAAACCCTTTCCCGCCTAAATAGTCTCTGAAAAAATGAGTTAATCTATTTGTTTTCGATTTATATGAAGTTATATTATTCGCTTTTATTATAAAATATGCCAATATCTCTTAAGAGCTCGGAATTAAATTATATCAATTGATAATAGTTTAATATTTGGTAGAACAAAAATTTTCTGCCGCCTTTCAAAAGGATAAAGTACTTATACCACAAGTTTTCTCTCTTTTTCAAAATAAAAATCTTAAAATAAGAAAATAATATTCCAATTAATTACTTATTTTATAGTTTTGTATTCAAAAAGTAATTATACGAATATGGATAGTCAATTAAAAATCGACTCCGAGAAAGGTCATTTCAAGACTATGAAAAGTGGGAAAACCTTTTTCTCATGTATGGTTTGCCGAGAGAAGAAAATCAAATGTGATGGGCTGCGTCCTATTTGTAACACATGTATAAAATACGATAGGACTTGTAACTACCAAGAGACCGACGATACCGAGGAAGTAAGCAAAGATATAGATACAATTAACGAGAAACTAAATAGAATTAATTCAGCGCTGAAAAAAATAAATACTATTTCCCAAGCTTATAAGACACACTTCTCTTATAAAGCGGTTAAAGTTTCTTCGAAATTTAACCAAAACTTTCAAGATCTGATCGACTTGAAAAAAAAATTAAACAGTGAAGGAAAGGATTGTCCTCTAATTAAAAGTGCTATAAAAGATTCTAGCTCTATAAGAGATAATTTTATAGCTAATTCAAATGTGGGAAATGAAGTAAAATTGCTCATGTCTAGGTCTGCGCTTGAGTTCGGCTATCTCGAGATAGAAGACGACCCTATGATCAGCTTTATTGAAAAAGTATCACAAGAATCTATTTTATCCACCGTACTAAGCAAAGACTACATTATATCTCGAATAAGAGATAAAACATTACCCTTATATATGAAATATAGCATCCTTGCAATTGTATCTAAAATTTTTGGCGGTCACATATTTTTCAATAACCATCTATACATGTGTGGCTCGTTATACGCCGATACGGCATTTGAAATACTTTCAAATGACCTAGGAAATCCCAGTGTAGATAAAATATTATCTTGTCTTTTCCTAGTATTACACTACGATGCTATTTCTAAATTCTCTCGATCTTTTTTTCTTATTAGCTTGTCCAATAAATATGCTTACCTACTCAGGATGAGTGTTATGGATGCTTCAAAATACAAAAGATCAAAATCTAGACAAGATTGGATTTCATTCGAATATAAGAGAAGAGTTTGGTGGTTTCTTTACATTAGAAATGTGATTATTGGCTTAAATTATGGTACCATCATCAAAATTTCCTCAAACGATATGGCTGTAAATTTTCCTTCAAATGATTACTACTTTCAAAATTATAACTCTGACCCATCACTAAAAAATTATGAATTAACCGACTGTACTAAAGCTATAAACGAAAATAAAAGAGATAAAAGAGACGAAGCTTACGTGTTGGTAAAATCTTATCTTGAACTCGGAATTGCTTCTGATTTCATAAATAAAACTAGACTTTGTCTATATAACAAATCCAGCGATTATTACACAAAATTAAGTTATATAAAGTCTAGAATCAACAAATTTGAACATTTTTTAGGAAATCATTATTCATATCTAGAAATCGACAAAGTTACACTTTTACCTAAGTCTAGATCATCAAACGTATACGAAAATAAAAAATATGCACTTTTTTTTGTAAGCACGTATACGATTCGGGTAGCTAGTATAATCACTCATATGATTGATATAGTCCCGTATAGCCTCGATCCTGATCAACTAGAAAGATCCAAAGCCGCAAAGAATATTTGTATTTACAAAGCAATTGAAACTATAACCCTTATAAAATCGTCAATGACCGCAATGGGTCCGACTATTATTAATATATGCATCTTTTATGCTGTAAGTATCTGCGGTGCTATTTTCGTTAATTCAGTAGATTTACTGGACCACCCTAAACATCGCGCCATCAGCGAGTCTTTCAAATACGTTTTAGAATTTTTTAAAAAATACTGTTCTTTCCAATCATCCTCTAGTGAATTTGAAAATTCTGTAAAGGTTAACAAGTCGGTTTTCAATAAAGCCGCCTTTGAAAATAGAAAACTCCTACATCTTTTCCCTGAATTAGAACTGTCTCATGTTACAAATAAAGATAAAAATCTGTGGTTCATAAAACCAACTACTTCTGCCCTAGTTTATATGTGCTGCTCAATAAACAGTGACAGCCCTATGTACAAATACATTTTTATTAAAAATTGGTTTAATAATGAGGTTATGTTAACTAGAAGCAAAAAATACTCGGATATTGACTCAAAATATATTTTATCTAACAGATATAAAAAAATTACAACAGATTTGAGTATTATTCAGAGTCTAAACTTCAAAGAAATTGATAGCGCGCTCAAATATAAGAATTCAATATTAAAAAATCCATGTATGAAACCAAATTTACACAAAAGTGTAATTAAACTTAATACTCAGCACATAAAAAATGATAATAAAGGGTATGATTCTACTAGTATTGACCAAGAAAAAATTGAAACGATACACTCACCTAATGACAAATCAAAACTGCTGAATGAAGATCAAAATAATAGCCTTTACGCATCAAACCAAGTTTCTAATAAATTACATATAAGTCAAGAATATAATAAATCAAATACCAAATACACCAAAATAATTCCCAAAAGCTTCTCAAAAATTTTAAACCCAAGTGATGAGTCTCCAAAAAACTTTGAATCAAGTGCAATTTCCGAATTTGGTTATACTAATAGAAAAAGCATTAAGGCTTCTATTTATTATATACTAAATAATGATTAACTTGCATTGTTCCTGTTTCTGACTAGCATATTTAATACAAGAAAATTGGAATTAACCCTAAATAGATAGAACGCACAAATACGATATTTTACTAATAGAATATAAAGTAAATTCTTAGTAACTTTTAAAAATATTACATAGTTTTGAAATAGAACGAATTATGCAAATATAAATACAAATTTTCGAGTTTATTAATTAGATACAAGTGAAGTTTTTTTTTTTTTGAATAAATCGTATGGTATAATCACCAAAAATCCAGCAATATAATTGTATTTATAGATACTTTATTAATCGGAAAATTTTGATCTACTAATACCAAAAATTATTACAAGGAAAATACATCAACAGAATTATCAAATACTTAAATTAATGATATAGGAATTTATTGTTACAACAAAAAAAAGGGAAAAGCTACAACAAAGTTATATAATCTAATTATATAGTTTTTTACAGATTTTGATAACCAATAAGCTTTAAATCGTTAAAAATTATAATCGAGGATCTTGTAAATTAATAAATAAAATTTAATTTTTCTGCTAAATAATCAATTAAGAGCAAACCATTCCCGTGACTATTTTAATCGTTGAATATTTCCATCCCAGAATTAAAACAACTTTTTAGCTAGAATGTGTTTTAGTTCACTATTATTTTATTATAGTTATCTAAAATTTATCAATTTTACGTGTTTATCTACAATAGAAGTTATAAATTAAGCTCCACAAAGATATGAATACATAGTTTCAAAATCAATTTTCATACACGCACACTTGCAGACACAAATCTGTGAATGTGAATTGGTATTATAATCTCTTTTTTACTATTGATTACTCATATTATTGGCTAATATAACCACTCTATAATTAATTAATTATTAACCTTGAATTTAGTGTTAATTCCTTGGCTTATGCTTTTATATTTGCAGTATTCATTCTTATTATAATATAATTAAAGTATAGATATTGATTTTAAATTACGAGTAAAATACCTTGAGATTATTTATAATTAGAAATATGTTATTTTAACAATTAAAAGACTCCGTGAGCTTTTATCTTTAGTTGTAATTGAAATTTGACAGAGATTATATACTTATCTATTTTACTTTCAACGTGTTTAAATAATTTAAAAATTAATACTCATATCTCTTTAGCCCTTTCATGGCCGGTAGAATATTTTTGATCTAGAAATATAGCCAACCGCTTTCAATTATAATACTTTAATTCCGAGACCTAAAAAATTATTCGTATATTTTATAGTAACAGCAAATATTATTTTTACTTATAAATCACAAACGAATCTGTATATTTGTTTTTTTTTTTTAAAGTTTTGGACGGGAGAGGGTTAACAGAGGTTTTATAAACTCTTTTGAGTTACAATAAATGCTATATCGAAAATACGAATACGAGTAGATTTATAGGATATCTAGAGATGGATAGCAGTAATGATATCTGATGTGTTCCAGATTCGAGGATGATTATAAAAAAGAGAGATGGAGTTGATTGGAACAGGGCTAACTGAATTTCATACAAGTAAGAATTAGATTTCTCCAGAATAATTTATATTGAAACTTTTAGTTGAAATGGGGTGTAGTTCTTATAGCTATTTTTTGGACTAGATTGTACACAAGCTTACGCTCTCCTTGAGTTTACTTAAATTTAATTAAGCCTTATTAAATCGATGATAGTGTATATACGAGCTCAGAAAAAAATTCTTGAACAGTAAACGGGATTATTGTTACTACGATCGTATTTTTGGGTTTTTGACCGCTGTTTTTTTACATAGGAGCTGTACGAAATATTTCAATCAACAGCTTTAACGATATTTTTTCAATAGAGATTATGGATAACTTCTTGGGCCATCATTTTTAGTTTAATTCAAATAATTATTATAAAAAAATTATAAATTGAAAGTCTTGATACTAGTGGAGTTTCTTTGCGAAAGAAAAGATGATAAGGATAAAATAATTGTGTACTTATAAATTTATGCAGTTAATAATGTTTATTAATTATATTTCACTTTAGTTTTTATCATCTTGTTATTTTTGTATCAATAATATTCAACAAAGCGATAACACTTAATATAATCCCTAACTAAGTTTTATCACAATAAAGATGAATTTCTTAGTTTTAATCATTTACTTATTAGCACTTTCCCGATATTCCCTCGTTATAAAAATAAACTAATATTTATCTATGATCTACAACGAATTAGTTATTTGCTGCTTTTTCTCAGAAAACAAATATTTGAATTAGTATCGGGGTTTATTTATTTTTATTTATGTATTCGAATATATTTGGTAAATCAAAAATAGTCAGCTACCAGAAAAAGATATAGCATGCTGGATGGTAGATTGATATAAAATAATTTTGGGTATATAGCTGGGGTATACTAACAGAGGAATTTACTTGCCTTAGAAATTTAGTTTATTTTATGCCATTTAATATATCAACTATTTACATAGTTAATATACCAATAAAATTCTGCTATTTAAAAAAATGCTTTTATTAATCTTAAAAAAGCGTTTCAACTCTCGTTTCCTTTTTAATTAATATTTTTTTTGTTGGATGTTTTTTGTTGAAAATTTTCTTTAAATTAAACTATTATGGAAAGTACGTTACCTCAGAATACACATCATTTGTTGTTATGCTTGAAAAAGGAGCTTGATTTATTAATGTAAGCATATTCATCATTAGTATCGCATATCTATATATATACAATTTTATTTACATCGTATTTGTATGAATTTATTACAAAAATAACTAATATTCACTAACTTTGCGTAACTTGTACCCAAATCAAAGCGGACAACATAGGAAAAAATTTAATTCAAATTCTTTGAATCCTAATAGTATCGAATCGAAGGCTAGCTGTGCAGAAATTTTTTTTATGAATGTTGATCAAGCAATAAATAGTATTTCCTCCAGTTATGTCAAAATAACTAATTTTCAAGATCCTAACAAAACTCCAATACATATTATCAAGCCTGAAACGAATATAAGATCTATACATGGTTCAGAAATCAAATCCCCAAAGCATTCTCCCAAAGTAAATGAATCAGAAATTACTACCAGTCAGATATCCATTTCAAATAACGATCTTGATGAGGAGCTTAAAAAAGCCGATTTATTTTTGAAGAGAATTGAAGGCCATTTATCAGAAAAATTTAATATTCCTTCAATATTAAAAATATCCACTAGCGGGTTAAACTCGCATCAAAAACAGCTTTTATCGATATTTAACTCTAAATTTAGCGATAAAGTTCTATTTCTTGACGCAGTTTCGAATGGTTTAATAGTAGCTACTCATTTAATTGTTCCATGCGATAATAACCCAAATTTGACAAACTCTAGAACTTTAAAATACCTACAGTCAATAGTACATGGTTGCTGGGTTCTAAGCTTTAAATGTAATTAAATATCTTTTTATTTTAGTTTTTTTATTGTTGGATTTTTTTAAATTTATTTTCTTTATAATATAGGGATTGAAGATTGTATTTCCCAAAATTTAATTTTAAATTACTCGGATTACGAAGTAAGAGGTTGTGAAAAACATAAATTCAGATTTGGTCCACAAAAATCTCGATCTTTAAGACTAAAAACTCCTAATAAACCTATTAACCCGAAAATTGATCTGGTTGAACCAATGCTGACAGAAGAAAATGATTCTTTGTTAAAAAATGATCCACTTAATTCTCTATTTACTGGAATGTATTTTTATTTACCAAGAGAATATAGGTGGACTTCACCGAGCTATAACGAGATTATAGAACTTTTAACAAAGTCTGGTGGAATTATAGCTAGTCAGAAACAATATGCTGACTTTTTAAATAACAATAGAATAAAAAAAGCCGTAACCAAAGATGCTAAAAGTCCAAAAAGCCATGATATCTCAATAATTGTACTAAGCCCAAACAAAAAGCCTGTAAACCTGTTCAACTATAAAGATGATATTTCATTAGAAAAATTCAATAACCGTTCGGATAGAGAAGCAAGCGGTATTCATGTCATCAGCAAGTTGGTAAATTACAATAAAAATAGCATCTTAGACAGCTTTAAGAAATTTCAAATTATGTTAAGGTATAGCCAAGATACAGACCTCAACTTCTACTACATGAATAGCTCATCTTTTTTACAAAAAAAAAATCATGATTTCTACATTAATCATAGTCTCCTTTATAATTTTGGCGATAAAGTCCAAAATTTAAAATATAGCCCTAAAATAGCTGACAAATCAAAAAATTTCATTCCTCAAAACTATGATAGCAATTTTCATAAGCTTACTAACAACTCCGAGACAGAAAAGCCTATATCTAATTCTGAAAATTTCCATGAGAAGGGAAATGGCGTTATAGTACAAGAACCAAGAACTCAAGTATCGTTTATTTGGGTATTCGATTGCATCGATAAGTTTGATTTAATAAATGATCTTTTTGAGTATTATGTGTTTGATTAAAATTATATAAATTCGCTAATTTTAATTTTTAGCTTTTAATGTTATTAACATAATTTAATATTAAGTTTTATCAAACCTAGAAAGAGTTGGTTTTTTTTACTACAAAATAAAAAATAATAATAATAATAAAATAATTCAAGATTTGCTGTTGAGTAATTTTTTTTTTTTTTGTAGTGTATAAAACTCAAATTACTAATTAAGATTTTTAAAATAGAAATAAAAAATCAAATTTTTGTAAATTGATAAATAGTGTTTTGAGAGTAAACTTGGCCTCTTTTGAGAATTACTTGCTCTCTCCACTTATCTATGTTGACAGCATTATTGTATCTCTGACACTCGATGCTTAATGCGCACTGCTTTCCGTATTGTGTATTATTTTTACCTACCAAGTCATTGGAGATCCAGTTACCAGTATAAAAAACAATCGAAGGTTCGTCGCTTAAAACATTCATGCGAATACCACTAGTTTCTGACCACACAGAGGCAACATGTTGGATTTTATAGATGGGGCAGGAATTGTTGGTAGCGGCAAGCTCATGCTTTGAATGGTTTTTTTTTGTTTCAAGAGTAGTGTAAACATGGTCATAGCCTTTGAAGCTGGCCAATAACGGCGAATTTATGCCTTCTCCAATTTTTTTCGGTTTTGATGAAAAATCCATGATCTCATCAAAGCTAGAATCGTACAAGCTATCTTTTTCAGGTAGTTGGTGCTGTTGATCAAGATTTTTCCTGTCTGAATCTGTTTTGCTTTCAGAGTAGTCGTTAATACAGGTACCATTAACTACAAGCGTTTTCATATCTGCAAGCAAATAGTTATTAGATACAAAGCTGCAATAATGGTCATGTACGGTGCTCTCTTTGAAACCTGTCAAGTTGAAGTATGCATGGTTTGTTAAACTTAATGCAGTTTCATTAACTTCGACTGCACCTTCTACACAGTTTTTAAAATCAATGTTATCAAGATCTTCATCGACTAGCTCTCCATGATACTCGAGCTTTATTTCGTTGGTATCTGTTACTGTGTATATGAGGGTTATAAGTAATGATCCAGGGTAATTTTCTTCATTGTTTTTTGATAAGTAAGTAAGCTTGACTGAAGCTAAATCTCCGCTAACTATTTCGCCAGACCAGTTTTTTTTGTCAAAGCCAAAATTTCCCCCATGATGGCTTGCACCATTCCTGGGCACATTGACGTTCAACTTGTAATTAGTTCCGTTCAATCTGACATTATCGCTCGGGAGAACGCTGGAATTTAATATCAATTCAAGTATTTTAAATTTAATTCGATATATACAAGAATAATACAAAAAAAAAAAAAAAAGCATCGTTATGCTACCTTCCGGATATTCTTCCGATTACTGCGCCAATATAAGGGTCGTCGACATTTTGAATAGAATGGATTAAATCTTCATGAGTGTTAAATCCCATAAGTACGTCAATCATGTTGCCATCTTTATCCTGTACCCATAGATGAGTCAAGCGAGCACCGAAAGTAGAAACTTGGGCAATTAGGGTCGATTCTTTATTGCTTAACTTAAAAGCCTCGACGGTTCCGTCGTTGCTAATGGAGAATCTTTCGACTGTCATTTATAGTATTTATTCAAATTTCAAAAGGTATAACTGATTCAGTTAAAAAAGAAAAAGATCAAGGAAACCAAGCTATAGATTTTATCTAGATAAAAAAAAAAGATAAAGGTAAGTTATTTTAGTTATTGAATTTAATATACTAAGATTTTAAGGAGAGTGCTATTATCTAATTTAAAGGATATTTATTATTATTTTTCTCCTCCCTGTAAAAAAAAATATAGCTAGTTCGTTATTTTTAGCACCAGAGTTTCAAACTCATACAATTAATCACCCTTTTTAATATCTAATTTTTCATCTTTTTAGACTGCATGAAAATTTAATGACCAAAATCAGCTGCGTGCAATACACATACACCCCCGCCGTTATTTTTATTTTAGTCCTGAACTACTATAAAATAGGAGAGAAAAAAAAAAGATAAATCAAACTATTTGCTTTCTTTAAGCCCTAAAAATATATCAAGTAAAAATCACTATTTTGAATATCATGTGTCGAGATAGGCTAAGAAAATTTATATAGTAACTAGCTTTAGAAGCTTCGTTGTAATTTTGTACTATTTTATCTGATAAATGCAATATTTGAATCGTAATATTTTTATTTTAAAATCCTATAATAAGTATACGCACTAGAAAAAATCAAATTTGTCTACAAATCTTGATCTATAGTTCATAAATTAAATAGGCATTCTAAAATTAATTAAATTTTTGATTGAAATAACTAATGAAAATTGATTTTTTATTGTTAGATACATCTGTGAAAATTTGTCATGGGATCGAGTTCAAGACTATAAGTATACTCTGTATACATAATAACGCAAGATGCGTCGATATAAATCATGTTCGGAAATCAAAATCATCGTTAAACTTGATTTTTAGTCTGCCAGACTGAAATTAAATTTTGTTTTATAATAGTCATATTTATAATACCCATTTACAAAATAAATGATTATCTATTTTGAATAATTAATTTATATTATTTTAGGATTTTTTTTCTGCTCAAAATAGACGATTAGGTGTAATTCGATTTATTAGAATGTTGATTAAACTACGAAATTACTCAATCGGAAGCATTGACAATTAGAAAAAGAGTGTATCTTTATCTCACAATCTGAATTAGTTGAAGTTTGCTGTGAGTCTGATGACGATAAATCGACATCTGAAAGATAATTAGAAGATTCATTTAGCTCGTTGTTACTTTTTGGCATAAATAGATAATCTTTTACATCAATTGTAGTATGATTACTTTTAAAGCAACAACAAAATTTGATGAATGTAGAATATTTAGGTACTATCCAAGGCAATACATCGCCTTCCGAAATTCCAAAAGGCTCCATTAATTCCAACAACTCCTGTTTCGGCGAGTATTTATTAAACAAATCCTGCTTTAGCGAGTATATATACAAGATGAATTTGTGGATGGTTTGAGCAACTTCATATTTGCCTGCTGATATAAAAATAATTTTTATGAATTCCTCATATGCCGTAGTTTTCGAGTTTTTACAGCTCTGAGGTGGAAATGAAAAGTAGTAGTTGATCAGAATAACAGCGCTGTATAGCTTCCATGGGGTTATTGTTGTGCACCAATACTTTTTTGGGGTAGCTTTAACGTTAAGCTCACTGTTTTTTGCCATATTTAGAGCTGCTTGGACACACCTTTTTTTTGAATTTTTTATTCTATTTGTGCTTAATTTCAAGTATTTTGACCTAACTAAATCGGATTGAAATATTGAAATTGCTATTGAGTTCAAAAGCTGACTTAATAGATACGATAATAGGTACGCTTCAGTATTTCTGACTAAAATAAATCCTTTTGATTTTTTATATATTGTTCTGATATTATAGAAGTTTTGGTTATTTTGGATATTAGATACTTCGAGCTCAAGATCTTTCATTTTTCTACGATAGAAGTCTATTTTGAATATAGATTGTTCTTTGTTTTGAGAGTTTTTACTCCACCTAACGTTTAAAGCCTCCGATGCCTTGTAGTATAAACTGTATGCTTTTATCAATAAATAAAATAAATCTTGCGGCAAGTCTTCGCCAAAATTTGCTCTCTGATTTAAAAATATTAGTTCTTCATCAATATCTTTTGGATGCCCGCCATACCTCCATTTGAAGTCATTTCTTGGTAGATTAACTGCTATGTCGACATTCAATATTGCAGGAAATCCAGAGCAATAAATGTAGTTACACCTTGTAATAATAAAATATATCCACCATATTCTTCTCGCGAATTCCTTCTCTTCATAAGATATGTACTTGTTGTACTTTCCACTAACATCAATTCTGTAAAGTTTTGTTCTTATTATTAATCTAATATGTATAACAAAAAATGAAGAAATTATTTAGATAAGATATCTTTAAAAACATTTGCTAATATGTGGGGAATAATTCAGGAAAAAAAATAACTTCTGATTTAAAAATTTTTTTTGTAGCTAGAAGATATATATACCCATTCATAAAATAATATGAAAATGACTTACAATTTTTGGAAGCCTAGATAAAATTTAAGATTAAAAATCAAATCAAATCTGAATTAAGTTGGTTTATTATAGTAGTACACTCAATGGTTTGTTAAATAAATCTAGAATAATTTATAATAGTATGAACTTACGAAGTGTGTGTTCCATTCTAGTTTTTTCGTTGAACTTCCAGTAGTATGCTGATAGGAGTAAACTTGCCCAAATGAGGTATAAACATTTAGAATTAGAAACTTTTTTAAATGACTCCAGAGCAGCATTTGCAAACTTCTTATCAACTCTCAAGCTTTCATGAGTGTTCGGTTTATCTAGGACTTCACCACCAGCTGCGACTAAGGAGTAAATGAAGTAATCTGGGAATTGATTATTTTTCAGTTTATAAAGAAAATCTGGAACTCTAATTGGTATCATTAAAGTTGGATATGTATGAAAAACATTTTGCAGAACCAGTTTTAAGTCTTCGTATGAAGGTAGCGTCAACTCGGCTGCGATTTAATATGAAATAGGGGTTTATTAAAACTTTATTTAAATATAACAAGATATTGATAGTACTCTATAAAGATGATTATTTAAATATTTAATTACCTTGCTCGATCATGATGAACTAAATACCCTTTAAAGTTATGTTTCAAGTGTCAAATTTTTGCTTTTAATATCAGATAGTAAATTATTTAATTGTAAATATTATTTTTTAGCTCGCATTAATAGATTAAGCAGAATTGATGAAGGTGATTTATTCTATTTATCGGTATTTATTTTAAATGCATGTTCTATTATTCTCAAAAATATAAATGATGCTTAATAAATAAGATATTTTTAAAAAAAAATTACATTTATTATGACACTTTTATTAGAAGAGCTATTAAGAGCGTATTATAAAATTTGAAAAAAGTGGATTAATTTTATTATATAATGTAACCACAACAACTATTCATTATATTTAAGATTCTAAAAAGTGGTAAACCATATAAATAAAATTTCAAAATTTTAATATACAGTATCCGCGCTTTTTTTTCTAAATAAAATTTACATCCATTTTAAACACTAAATAATCTTATACTATTTAGATATATTATAAGTGAAATACTTGAGTGATAAAACCGCATCGCATAATTTTTAAAGAAAATTTATGAATCCCGAGGTTGCTTATGACAAAATCGGCGTACTTTTAATCCTTTCCCGTCCAATCTCATTAAAAAAAATCAATTTATCGATTCGTATTTAGATTTAAAAGAAAATCTATTATTTGCTGTTATTTTACAATATACCAATATTTATTAAAGCCTCGGAAATAAAGCATTTTAATTGACTATATTTCGAGGATCAAATATAGCTTACCTCCCGGGAAGGGGTTAAATACATCAAGTGAGGCGATTAAAAATCAGGACATGATATTAAAATTACCAGATTCTCAAAACCAATAGCTAATAAAAATTAGATAATTTTTATTCTTTACATTTAACGAAATTTTTTTTTTTATTTCCTGGCCCTTAATTTTGTACATTAAAGAATTTTTTTTGCCCGTTTTTTATTACTGATCTTAATGAGCCGCTAATTCAAAAATAAATAAAATAATGTATCACCTAAATCTAATATAATAATACAAGGAATATGGTAATATTTATAATTAAGTTTTCAAAAATGACAAGAGTTGAGAGGTAGATTTCTAATTTTCAAAAAATCTCATTATAGGCTTTTACCCATGAGTGAATTAACCCGTTCACGGGTGGTAGATTATTTTTGTTTTATCTGATAATGCCAACTACATTCGAATAAATAAATTAACCCCGATGCCTTAAATAACATTATTTATATTAGAATAACAGCAAATAATAAATTTAATTGTATAACCTTAGCATATGAATAAATCAACTTTTTTTATAGAGTGTTGGACGAGAAAGGGTTAGGTAGAAATGATACCACAAACTTATTACCACTCCACAGTTATATACTCATAACAAAAAAAAAAATTTAGGGGGTACAAGTACCTTTCTTTTTGGCTCCGGGCACTTTTCAATAATTTTTAAAGCATTCCATTTATTTACTATTTCTTTCCTAATTCCTTAGAGAAATTCATTGGGTAATATCAATTACGGTCGGAAATTACAGATTGTCGATATTAGAAGAAGGAAAAAAAACCCATCAGCTACAGGAATGGACCTTATCTGGATACTAATCAAACAATAATAAAAGTGTGAACGTGAGCATCCAGGAATAAATTCCAAATGAGATTTTTTACGATAAAAAGTAACGATATTCACATAAATGCCACGAGTTCGTTTTGAGTGATGTAAGCTAGGTGATTATGCATTATCATAAAACGCATTTCCTTCCGTTTTGCTATTCAAAGGTCTGCCATTTCAAGGATTCTGGGTTAATGGAGGTATTTTATAGCCTTTTTAGTTGCAACGTTAAAAATGCCTTAAATCATCACCATCCAATAGTAAATTAATAAAATAACTTTAAATTAGATAAATTGAGCCTATTTCTGCCATCGGAGCCTGTTTCACCAAAATGATCCTAACTAGCGGATATAACTATACTTGAATATCATTTAGAAAAATCATTAGAATATAATGTCAAATACAGCTAATAGTTTTATCATATTCAATAAAGAAAACAAACTAGTATGGAAAAAAAATTCCAATCTCCTGAGAATCCCTCAAATAGAAATTCCATATGGATACAGCCAATGATATAATCATTTGTTGATGTCCATGCCTAATACATGTATTTTTTTATGGACGGAAGACTGATAATGATCCGATTTAATTAGCAAATTATATAATTACAAAAAATAAAATTACGAGACATGATTAATTATTGGTTTGTATATTTTAAGAAAGCATTATATATGATGTTCTTAGGAGGGTCGGAACTATTATTCATTAAAATTCTATTTGCTTGTGTAAATTAGATAAAGTCTTTGGTTATACAATGTAATTCATTCGATACAGCTTTCTATTACAGTTGAAAAAGAAAATTAAATATTATTTTTAGGAAAATTTTAATAGTAAAAGTTCCATGCCTCAAAATAACCTCTCATATGGGAGATTCTTTACATAGTGAGTGCGTTTAGGAATATATGGGGATAATCTTAGCGGAAGCGAAAGTCTTTTGATTGAAAATTTAATTTACTTGAATGAATTAAGTAAATCTATTGGTTGTATCATATAACTCATTCGATGATAATTTCTAAAAAGACTTATAATTAAAAGTAGAGATGTAAGATTCTGAGCGAAGAAATTTGTTTGAGTTTAAATTTATTATCTCAGCCATATTTAAAGTCTATTACAATTGGCTGCAATAAAAAGGAATTTTGATCTTTAAATTTTTATTTACTATAAAAAGAAATGATTTCACTCATTTGTCATTATTTTTTATGTAATTATATTCATATGTAACACTCCGATATATAAAATGAGTCTTTCATAAAGAATCTGAGATGATGAGTAGGAAATCTTTAATATGAAAAGTTCTTCTCCTCGAAATAATCTCCCATATAGTTAGTTACAGTCTTTGACATTTAATACTTAATCAAATCGAATAAGTAAAATCTGGAATTTTTTTTTAGAAAATAACAATTTTAAAATGAATTAGGTAAATGGGAGATTCTTTTTGAATGAGTCATTTTATTGTGTAAAGTATTAAGATTTATAAAATCGCATAAAAAATTAATAGCAAATGGAAGGGTTATTTCGAGGAGCGCAGCTTTTTCTATTTAAATTTTCCTACTTTTCAGCTCTATTAAAAAACTTTAATTTTTTTTTAGAAAGTATCATCGTATGAAAAATCTAATACTACCAATACATTTACATAACCTAAATAAGCAAATAGAATTTTTACGAAAAATAGCTCCGTTTCCCGTAAAAATATTCCAAATACAAATTTGTAAACCTCACGAAAAAAGATAATAGTCGAAAATGCCCTTTCTATTTCTCCAATAATTTTTGATATGAATGAATTCATAACCCAATAAAATTAATCAGCTACAAAGCTCTCTCTAAATTCAGAATCCAGGAAATAATAAACTAAAAATGCCTACCAACTCCGCAAATGGGAGAATCTGAACGAAGAATTTTTTTTCTTCTTTTTGATTCATAGTTTATTAACCCTTTCCCGCACGGTAGACTATTTTTGGACCGCCAAATATAGCCAACTGCGTTCAATGAAAATCGGTTAATTCCGAGACATTAATAATTATTGGTATGATTCAAAATATTAGCAAATAATAAAGCTGATTAAAATTCATAAACGAATCATCAGATTAAACCATTATAAGAGTGTTGGACGGGAAAGGGTTCAATACAGTTTAAAAGTATACAAAAAACTATCATAAATTATTTAAAAAGCTATAAAATATTATAAAATAATTTTTCAACCGACCTCTCTCCGCCGCTCTATCAGCTCCATACCCACTATACATTGGACAAGGGGTTCTGAACGAAGAAAGCACTTTGCTGCAGTTCTATGTAGATGGTCTGAATATCCATTAGTTGTTAATACTATTTGCGAAATTGAAAAAGTATATCGATTCTTTTATTTAATGGTTTAATTTTGATATTTTTATTTGCCGAAAAAAGCAATGTTTTTATTCATTAGCTACAATGTTTTATGAGAACTTTTACGCTGTAGCAATTTACACTATAAAATGCTTCCTTGATGATGAATCTCCCAAATAATAACTTCAACTATAAAATTTTCGGTCCAATAAATATTAGCTGAGCAAAGTGCTCTCTTCATCCAGAATCTCACATATTGGTATACAGCAGAATATAGCAGATAATATGCCGCCATTAAATCTTAACCCTTTCCCGGGCGGTTAGCTATTTTTGACCCGCCGTATATAGGCAACAATTTTCAATTAAAATGCTTTAATTCTGAGGTGTAAAAAAATATTGGCACATTGTAAAAAACAGTTAATAATAAACTTGCTTAATAATCATTAACGAATCATAAAATTGACTTTTATATAGATTATTGGACGGAAAATGGTTCAACGATTCAATAAATTCGCCGTATTAAGTATTAATGGACTTTAAAGGGCTAACCCTGTCCTGTCCAAATCTCATATAAAAAGTGAATTATTTATTCGCATGTTATATAAAAGTAATATTATTTTTCACTGTTATACTCTAATAAGCCAGTATATGAATGAATCTCGGAACTAAAGCATTTTTATCAAAGATATTTGGATATATTTGGCAGATCAGAAAATAGTCAACCGCACGTGAAAGGGTTAATCCTGTTGTACCAACCATATTATTTTTTTTAGAAAAACCCTTTCGCATCCGTCACTCCTTGAAAAAAACATATTTATTGATTCGTTTATGATTAATAGTGAAAATTACTATTTGCTGTGTTTTTACAATGTACCAATACTTCTTAAAGCCTCGTAATTATATTATTTTAATTGAACACTTTTGGCTATATTTTATAGTTCAAAAACAATCTACCGCGCGGGAAAGGGTTAAGCCTTTCCGGGGCCAACACTCTTAACTTATATATACATTATAATTGGATAAGTCTTTAATAAATCAGTATTATTGATTACACTGAAGCTAATACCCAATAGATATAAATATTAAAAATATAATTACCAACGTGAATTATGGTTAGATAATTCAGGCAGTTTAATAATTGCCAACCGCCCCTGATGGATATACTTTACCTCATAGTTTCTTCTTATGGTATCATACGAATACATTTATGTAAAAAAACTATGATTAAGATATTTTTTTTATATATAAAAATTATGCGATCTGGTCAACAGGATAAAAAAATTCTTTGATCTCAAGGTATCTCAAGATGTCACTTCATTGTATAATCTAAACGATACCTAGTGTAAAGTACTTATGAAATGCTAAAATACTAGTTGTAATAAACCCTTCTTTCTAATTTCCATATAAACAAAAAAATGAACCAAATATACCCTGTTATGAATACTGGCATCGATGTTGAGATACCTCCATATCGAGATTTAAAGCTAGTTCTCATTAATTTAATTAACAGATACCCAACTTTGATGCTTCCTCTTAGATTGCCTGATTTTCTGTACAATTTAAAAAACAAAAAAACCCCAAAATATCTCATTTACTCGCTACTGGCGTCAGGAAGCGAAATACTAATACCCAAAGATAAAGAGAAAAGATCTATATTAGATGTGGCCTATTTCAATGCTACATATGAGCTGTTAGCTACCAGCACTGATAAAAATAATCCACTTCTGCTTTGGGCAAGTTTAATACTTAATGCTTATTTTTGGAAGTACAGAAACTTGAAGATGATGAAATCGCTTTTGGGTAAGATTTCCTTGTAACCCTAATAATCTTTGCTTATCATTATAAATTGCTTTTATCTATAATTTATTTGCTTCATTTCTAAAAATAGAGTTCCAGATTAAGTTAGTTATTTCCTTTGCATTGAATCCATTTCTTTATTGTTCACTATTATACTTTACTTTACAAATATCATAGATACCTTATTTCATCTTTGATTTGTTTATCATTTTTATTTAGCTTAGCCATGAAGCTAAAACTATTCAAAATCGACTCCGTAAGTAAATACTTATCTCATTTCGATCCTGAAAAACTTGAATTATCAAGAAGAGTGTGGTGGGTATTCTTTTTTTACACCAGAAGTAACTATATTTTCCTTTCGGGGTTCCCTGTTGTTGAAAATGCTGACATTGCTGTAAATCTACCATCCAATGATTTTTATTGGAGGTATGGCGGTACTGTAAAAGACTGTGACGAGGAGATAGTAGAAATAAATAAATTGGCAAACTTGAAAATCAATACTCCAAAAGATGTACATTTCCTTTTAATAAAAGCATACAACTTATTTTTCTCAGTTTCGAAGTTTCTCAACACTAGGTGGCATAACAACCCTGTCTCTCAAGACAAAATAAATTCCCGCTTTATTTTTTTTGTTGGAAAGCTATCCGAATTTGAAAGTGAGATAAAGTCAACGTTTTCTGAATTATCTATGGACGAGATTATTTTAAATTATAAGCAATACTCGAATTTACAGCTCATAGCAAAAACTGAATATTATACATTCTACTATATAATTAAGCAATTGTATCATTGTATACAAATACTATTGTACCAATCTGAGCTTGTTCGATTTAAAAACCATACTATTCACCCTGGAAGGATAAAATCTGCCAAAAAAATATGCTTAAACGCTGCTTTAAATTTCGCTAAAAATCTAAATTTCAAATGTAACAACACTCCTAAAAACCTCTGGTGCACGTCAGTAATCCCATGGAATATTCTACCTGGATGTATATTAATAAATTATTGCTTTACTAATAATTTTGATCTCCTGAATTCAAAACGCTACAACATTTACGAATCGTTTATTAAAAACATTTTTACCTCTTCTAGAAACTTCGAAGTTTCTCAATCCATTCATAGATTCATTTTGATGCTGTGCTCTATAAAAAGAAAACAGATTTTAAAACATTCTAAATACTTAACCATGATGAAGAAGTTTGCAATATCAGACGTAGATTTATATCCCTGGATTGTCCCAAGATATTCCTCATTTTATAAATTTCATTGCTGCTTTGAAGGTAACTCAGTCTCTATCGATATCAACGAATACTTGTTTCATACTAATTCTGACGAACCTACTAAATCGAAGGTGAATAACAATTCTAGCAATAACCCTAACGATACTTCAATAAAAAATTTTTCGAGTCCAGATGAAAAAAATTATTGGAATGGTAAATTGAAAGATGAACTATAAGCTCCTGTTTTATACAGTAAGTCATTCAAAATAAATCACATTTACAAACTCTTGGTCTTTAACAACCAAAATACGCTATTTGAAAAAGATATATAACAACGTGTCTATGTCATTATTGAACTTTCATATTAGTAATCAGATTAATCTTCGAAGTTTTCTTATCTGTCGAAAATTTCGATAATTTTTAACTCTTCAAAAAGCATTAATGACATCTGAATTATAAAATATTTTACATTTATAAATAAAATGTAATTTATTCTATGTTTTTTAAAAGCATTCCCACGTTCTGATTCATTTCTTAATGCCTCTTTCACTGTCAGTATAGAAACCTTGTTTACCAGTAATTATCCTTACTTATTCTAATTCAATAAACTGAAAATTTTTATATCTTTAACTCATTTACTTTTTTATTTTTTTACAGCCTAACACTTTTGGATAGTAACTTTTTTCGGCATGAAAAAAAAAATTACTAAGAATTCCAATACAAAATAAAATTACAACCTCCGTCTAACTATTATCTAAGAATTGATGAATTTCTTAAATTATCATTTAGAAACATAGGCGATGAAGATGCACACATCATATTAGTACATGAAGACTACGATACTGATACTATAATTAGTCACAGTTCATATATCATATCTTAAAGATAAGTTATAACACTTATTTTCCTCTTAAATAAATGATTATGAATATTCGCTAACAAAAAAAAATTAATGAGTGTATTTTTGAAAATACTTTAGACTGTATCGCTTATTTTTCCAATAGCTACAACCTTTTCTGTAAAAATAATTATTTGA
Source organism: Smittium culicis (assembly GCA_001970855.1). Taxonomy (NCBI): domain Eukaryota; kingdom Fungi; phylum Kickxellomycota; class Harpellomycetes; order Harpellales; family Legeriomycetaceae; genus Smittium; species Smittium culicis. The sequence continues at coordinate 2,606 of LSSN01001096.1, read as the reverse complement.
TTTTTTTTTTTGCTTGAATTCGCTTGATACTAATTCATTAGATTTAAAATAGATCAAAACACACTATATTTCAATTGGTTTTTTACATAAAGATTTACAAATTGATAATTTACAGCTACTTCTGGTTATTCTTAAAAATCTAGTTAAATTCTTTATTCTCTATATATTTACAAATATTGTATAGATACTGCTATTTTTTGATTCTTTCAAAGTTTTTGCGTAAAAAAAGCAAAATTTTCTAGGCAATCGCTTTTTTAAATAAGGGAGCAAATAAATTGAATTAATACTATTGTTTTTTTTTTTTTTTGAATCAATACTAATTGTTTAATTAATTAAAAATTAAATTCAGCTATCCTTTGGCAAAAAAAAAGTAATCTAGGATAGATATATTCCAAAAGCTGCTAAAGATTGATTTTAAAAGCAAATAATCGATTTATATCATAATTATTCGAAAAGTTTTTAACAATTAGACTGCCAGCTTTTTTTTTGTTATGTTTATTTAATTTACCATAACATATTTAGATTATAATTATAAATCATATCCCAAAATTATTCTTAATTGAATCTATCTTCGAAGATCTACTAACTGCATAACATGAGTAAATCGATCAAATGCTTCGCTTCATTCTCAATGCAAATAAATATTATGAAAATATCTATTTATCTTCATGTGGCTGTTTATCCTAGCAATTTATTATTTAAAAAATATTAATAGTGCATCACACTACTTAATTTAATAAATTAGACTTTATTAACTTTTAGTCAAAAACATAATTTCACTATTTCCATAATATGTTATATAATTCATAACTCATAATTTACTTTTCATCTTATTATCTTATCGTCGCGTTTTAATTTAAAAATTCGCCTAAAATTAGCCAATATTTATTCTCTAAACGAATTAAGTACTAATAATAGCTATTCACATTGTATCGAGTCGGATTTATTTAAAAAATGATAGCTAAATAAAATAAGTATTAAAAAATTTAGCTTATGGTTTTTATAATTTTTGCTGATAAAAAAAAGCTATTGAGTTATTTTTTTATCGGAAAATTCGGGGCTTTTCTTTATTCTTTTTTCCGCTTTTTTTTGACTTTTTATATCTTTAGCTTAGTTTTTACATCACTGAATAAAATGAATATTTGTTATAGTTGAAGAGAATATGAGAAAATATAAGGAAATGAAAAGAAATAAAGAGAAAATGAGGTATTAAACTACTCTGCTACTAATTCCATTTACTGTTAATTTTTAGTTTTATATTTTTTCAAAATTCAAAGATAACATTCGATTGGATCAAAAGTATTAAAAAAATTTTCACTTAGAATTTATAGCGATTGTAAAAAATGTATATTATAATAATTGCAGTATACTAAAAAAAGCACTTATGGTTACAAGAAAGGTTAAATTCCAATAGTAGAATTTATAATATAAAGGACAGAATAACCTGCTTCTGAGTTACACTTTTGATGGAATTGATATTAAGCAAGTTATGACTTTTTTTAGTTTAAAACCAGTTCTATAGTTAATAAATAAATAACAGTCAATATAAAAAAAACAGTAACGAGTATAAAAAAACTTAAATATCCTATATATAAATGCTTGAAAGATTATAAACGCTTAAACTAACTCAATACTGTAAATATAATAGTTTAAAAAGATTTTATAATTTTTCTTTTTGAAATGAGGTTCAAACCCTGTCGTCGAAGATTTTTTGATATTGTAATTATGTACCTATCGCAATTTACCTTGATAAAATTTCTGCAAGGTATGGAGGTCCTAGAGATTCAGAGGGTGATCAGTCAAAAATTTATTAAACTTTTTTAGAATTTTTTTTGAAATACTTTGTACATTGTCAGTAAATTTTCCGTTAGAAAAATTTTCTTTTTAGTAATCACTAAAATTCTTATAGATATTAATAGTTATAAATTAAACGCTTAATTGAGAATTACGTTAGTGGAATACTACTAAAAATATACCACATATATTATCATATTTTTATGTTTTTTTGTCTACTTTTTTTATCCAGTTAAAAAAATAATAAGAATAAAATTTTAAACCATATAAACTATTTTTTGTAATAACTTGCTGTGTAAATGATTTTCAATTTTCCATTTTATTTAGGGACAATTTTTTTGAGGCTAACATTTTTTTCTTGTAATTTTTAAATTGAAGGTTTTAAATAATAATATATTTTATCATTATCAATATTCCGACATTATTATCTTTTTATGTTATTTTTAATTTTTTTATTTCCAATAAAATATTGAAAAACATGATTGTGGTTGTGGTTGTTGTTGTGGTTGTAGTTGTGGTTGTGGATAACTTATTTTTTATTAATTTCTTGTACAACTATCCAAGAAAATTTACCATTAGCAAAAAATATGAATTTTAAGAGATTTAAATATTACTATTGATTAGTAATTATAAATACATATAACTCTACCAAAAATCCCTACTAAAGCTGTTTTATTTTTTTATATTATTTTTCCTCCGCCTTAAGTAATGATCTTCAAATATATTATAAAAAAATTGTGGAGATCTTATAAAAATGTGTCGTTTAGATATTTTGAAAATAGGACAATTACATCAGCCAGATATTGGATTAT